>CABFOW010000882.1:79997-162623 GCA_902141385.1 Timema californicum | reverse complement strand
TATATATATATATATATATACTGTTACAAAAAAAAAGGGCGCCATATCGTCTCGGGCCTAGGGCGTCCTCAAACCTAAATCCGCTACTGCACAGGAATATCCTATCTCCATAATTTGTGCCGCCATGGTTTTCGTGAAAACGCCAAAAAACACAGTGGGTGCTACTGGCAGCACCCATAACGGCACAAATTATAAAACCTATACCAATATTAAGTGATAAATTTGTGCCACAAGAATATCTTTCATAATTTGTACCACCATAGTTGCCATAAAAAGACCCTAAAACGATAAGTTGTGTTAACTACACATTGTACTCAGTACTGGCCAGCCCTCACTCCAAGGCCGACCCTAGTCTCTCCCCTCTACCGTCTGGACACCCTGCGACGTAATAGTTGTATCCAAATGGAGTACACGATAATTATTTGAGGTTGCACCAAAGCTCAGACATATATATGAGTGCTATATAAGTTTATTTATGAGCATAGATGAAAAAAATGATAATCCAGGAACTTGATTATTATATTGATGAAATAATTTTTAAAATAAATTCTTTTCTTTGAATAGCTAATATTGATTTTTTTTCAAAGTTTTTAAATAATTTATAAAAGGAATTCCATTTTATTTATTAGTTGTTGAATTGATAAGTGTATACACCTAAGGCTAGATGAAGACTAATTTTAGGTACTGAATTTCTAAATGTTATAGTTTGCAATGAAGCATTATTTTTACCATTATTTTATTAAAATACACATTAAAAAAAAATATTTCTTTACCATCGGTAAAAATTATGGAGCACTATGTTTAAATTGCGAATGCGAATACATAGAACTGTCATGAGCTGAGTTTGTGCCACAATTCTCAAACTATGTTCTGCCATAGTTTTCGTTTAAACGCTTTCAAGGTTTGGGCGCTACTAAATTTTAAACCTATGCAAATATGTAGTGCTCTATTTGTGCCCAAATTATTATACATTCCAATAATTTGTGTCATTAGCCCGCAATAGTGTTCGTAAAAATATTCAAACAAGTTGGGTGCTACTTACTTCGCATAGTATTTTCACTAAATTAATGGCACAAATTTATTAGTTTTACTTTAAATACATCCAACTACTGTAGTTTGTGACCTCATACTTTTCTGGAAAATATTAAAAATACTGCGGATGCGGCTGGGATCACCATCAAAAGTACAAATTCTGAGACCTATTCCAACATTAAATACCAAATTTGAGTCCTAAAGAATATCCCACATCTATTATTTGTGTCGCTGTAGTTTTAATGAAAATACCAGTGGCCTCATGTTCAAATTAAGAAAGATTGTTTAGATGAAGTGCACTCACATTAGCGTGGAGTGTGTTTGTGTGTAAAAGGGGGTGTAGAGATGTGATAAATCATAATACATGTTGAAAACCACCTGGCTAAGATTCTTGCCTTGTCCTCACAGTAAGTGGCAATCAGTTTATTGTAAGGCTGACTCCTTTTAAACCATGCGACCTCTGATACAGAAAACCTCTCTCTTTCAAATAAGCTTCTAGTCTTATCTGATATCACCGACAATGTTACACATTTGAGAAACACGTGAGGACATTTAGTGTTCAAGTAGTTTTTTGTGTGCCACGCCGAGAAATACAGCACCAGTCAGCCTGTTGATGTTGAAGTTCCTCGTAACTTGCTCCACGAGCCGGATGAGTTGGTGAGAAGTAGCGTGTCCCTCCCGAAAGCCTAACTGCTCGTCCACTAAAATGCCCACCTCACGAACATGCCGGGACAGTCTCGTCAGTAGAAGTCTCTCGAACAACTTGCCCAAACAGTCGATCAAGCTGATCGGTTGATAATATGAAGCTAGGGTCGGGTCCTTACCCGCTTCCAGGGCTCGGGGAAGTGACTCAGGAGCAGGACGGTGTTCAATAATTCCACTAAGAAGTTAATCACCTCCAGGGGCAGATTTCTAAGGACGGCGTTATTGATACTATCGCGTCCGGGGGCCTTGTTTAGTCTTAGAGCAGCTAACGCCCGCAACATTTCTGTCGCCTCCGTAGGCTCAGGTTCATCCAAGGGTCTGTGTTGTTCCCAGTGGACTGAGGCATTTTGACCAGTTGAACAGACGAACCAGGGGCAAGGTGGGGTGTTAGAAGCACTTCTAGACGTTAATAACAGCACGCAGGCACTTGGCCACTACGTACACACCTTCGCAAGCCACGTTTAAATCCACTCAGTTCGTTTGATGGTCTAGTTGAGTCGAGTACAGAGTTGAATGGAAGCCCGTGCTTGTCCGTGCAACTCTTCCGACGGGGCCATTCTTACCCAGTAATATTCCCTATGCGTGGTATGTCACAAATTATGTTATAACATTAATATATATATATAATTACATATCCATATTTATTTTATTATGTGAGGGTATTTTTTCTAGCTGGTTTAGTTTGTACGGGCAAGGACTGGTGAGCCCGCTACAGTATCTGATGAGTAGCGGCTATGACACTGCTATGTATCTGGTGAGTATAGCCTAAGACACTGCTAGGTCTCTGGTGAGTAGAGCCTAAGACACTGCTATGTCTTTTGGTGAGTAGAGCCTAAGACACTGCTATGTTTCTGATGAGTATAGCCTAACACTGGTAGAAATAAACATCAAAGTTAACCTTACCCAAGCTTCATCTCACTTGCGTGCACCTAGCCAAAGCTACCATTCACCTAGCACACCGTAGTAATAAACCATATCCAACACGTCTCTACAAAGCTATGAAACGGAGAAGACAAAATAGTAGTAGTATAAAAGTGCTAACTAAGCGGCAGCAGCAGACGTCTCAACACAACAAATTCCCCCCTGAACACACCCAAACAAATGAATATCACAAAGCGGTGGTATTAAACACGCAACCATTTTAAAATATCTACTAGGTAGTAATTAAATAAAGCCATATTCGATAACAATGTATTTTGAAAATGGAAAATCAGAAGACAACCCCTATGTTAAGCCCCTTTGAAAGGAACATTTTGTTTGGAATACTAAACAAATATAAAAAAGTCGTTGACAACAATATAAAATCAAATGTTTACATCAATTTTATCAACTTTATTTTTGAATTATTTGGCACTGTACCATTCCCTGAGATTGTTTATTTGTTTACGTATAGTAAATATTAATTTTAACCTATGGTTAAATTTAATTTGTATATGCATCCACAGTTTAGAAGGAGTGGTATGCGTTACAGTAAACAGACTCGATTATGGCTTGGCTAGCCGGTAGATCGACACATTTGGTGATCTACGGGATACATACTAGATCATAGAGAAAAAGGTGGCGTGCGCTAGCTACAATGTTTATTTCTACCGTTTTGAGGTCTGGGTTGGCGGTAGGTAGGAGTTGGATACAGATTATTACTAGCGCTGCAAGACTCTGATATGTGTCTGGTGGGTAGTGGTTATGATACTCTCTTATCTATGGTTGAAAGGGCACACCGTCTTCTTGAATAGGGTAAGTATATGCAATGACCATTGGTGGCGGGGAGTTGAAGATAAGTTGTACCTCAGAAACAGTAGACTTAAAAAAAAGTAACATTAAAAGTTGTAAGAATAAAAGAGTATGCATGTCTCGGTGTATGGATGTTGTTGAAGCGAAGAGAGTGTGCCAGGATATGGAAATGTGTAGAAAGTTAGTGAGGCTGAATTAAGTAAAGAGTTGTGTTTTTGATCTATACACACAGTTCATTGTCTACTCCGTAAGGGAACGGCGTAATTAGGTATTTAGAGGGAAGCTGAAGAAATAAAATAGACATTCGTTCGTTTTGTTGTCGTTTCATGGAAATTTGTTTGGACAATTTAAGCAAGATCGATCTATAGTTTGAGACGTTGAATGATGTATGTAGTAAAGCGCTTAAGTGGCTTAATATGGAACCAATATACAATCTTGCACCATCTCTCTTACACTAATCTACTGTGAATGCTATCTCTGAAAATGGAATTAAAACAAACAAAGTTTTAGTTTTCAAGTCAGTTGTATTCATAGAAAACGCAATACTATTTTGAATATTTCAAATTTGTTGGTTTAAAATTGCTACTGGATTAATAATTAGATATATTCTTTCTTTATTTTATCATTAAATTGATGTGTATATGGGTTTACCGTTTTTAGATATGTTTAAGGGATAGTTGAAACCTTTATTTGGTATTAGTAAATAATAGTAGCCTAAATAATTAGTAAATGTTCCAATCATAGATACTCATTTTATATTATTTTATCTAAGATATTGGTTGATCCTAAGTATAAAGGAAAGGTGAGCCTACCTCTTTTCATTAGACCTATAACTTAATCCACTTTTTCAATGCCCTTAAATATACAGGTATTTTGTAGACTTAAGTCCCCGACACAGACTCCGTATCAGTAGGCCCCTGGTCCGTAAGTAATCGATCCCAAAATATTAGATTGATCTGGTCAAAGTCCTTATCAGTAAGTCCCTACACCGTTTAACTTTCTACCTTTCTACGGACTAGTTTATATGGTCTACCAATCACAGTTGAGTAAATGTGTTCATATGCATTGAAATAAAAGAACGAATGGCAGTGAGAGGATCCGTCGCTATGGAAACACATACAAAATGAAAAGATGGTTACACTTGGAGCTATTTCAGAAACATTTTTCTAAAAAGCTAAACACCCCGTGAAGAACGTCTTCTAGGAAAATATCTTCTGAGCAATACCAAGTTCTCAGAAGTATTGGCTTTGCTTTTGTAGGTTTAACACCCCTATTAAAAATATTAAAAGTGCTTGTTTTGTTTTCATCCAAAATACTAGTACATCCGTTTTGCATTTTCAGGCCATTGCAAACACTTATTTATTTTAAGTTTGATAGTTAAAATCGAGTTATAAATATTTTTCTTGTGATTGTACTTAACCTACATTTTAGTATATACTGGAAGTTTTCTCAACAAAGTTGTTTTTGGTTTCTTTAATTCTTATATTATGATCAGCTGACTGCGTGACTCTTGTTCCTTGCTCTAGACAATCTTTTTTAGAATAATTTGATTGGACGAAGTCTCTTACTATCTCATTGGTTGAGATTGTCACATGATTACGGATATTGACTCTGTAATCGTGAGTAGAATTTCTTATAGACCAGGAATGCGGAGTACAAACTACGGATATGGAATCTGTGTCTGGGCTTTTATGCCGGGATCACGATCAACTTAATGTTCACTTGACGTAAAGAAACTAGGCTGTATCCAAATATTCCAAGGCTCCTTAATCGGACCCTTGAGTTTTAGACTTGATGCCGTCTTAATTTTACACTCCTCGCGCTGTTCATAGCAAAGACTGCATCAAACTATTCGTTTGGCAACAACCTTATTTAAAATGGTGGAAAATGTAAGTCAGTGCTCTAGCAAACAAAACAATACTAATAAAACTGTTGTCACTAAAACACCGCAACTGACACTGCGAGAACAGTGCATGGCTGGTAGCCTTCATATCCATGGTGACCAAAACCTCGAGCTGAGCTCAAAAAGTCTGCATAGGTATCCTTTGTGACCATTCAGACAGATCTTCACTTGGTCACGTGATTGCCAATGCAGCTATCAAAGGCACAATTCAAGGTGATGCCGCTTAAGTAGACTATTCGGATACAACCCAAGTGTGTGTTTAGGATTCATGGAGGTAACAAAAACACAAGACGTTGGATTTGGACCGTTTGAAAACAAATTGTTCACTAAAATGAAACCCAATGATTTAGGCTAATTAAGCTACAAATACTTGCAATAGAAGCTTTACTGAATGTATAAAATAAAGTGTAACAAGAGGCTATTGTCTATTAGAGTTTGTGAGATGTGTGCACTCTATACCAAATAATTCGTCTGGGCTATAGTCTGAACAAACAAATCAACTAAATAGCCTTGTTTACATCACTTGCAACATTAATATATATTTAGAACATGTACCTTCACTTAACAACTCTTAAGTGAACATCAAATTAACTGCTTTGTGATTACTTACATTTAAAAGCAGGAGAAGAACCATTGTTACTTAAACGTTCAAGTGAACATTAAATGAAGGTTAAGTTCATCGTGATCCCGGTATTAGAGCTAGCCGACCCACTTCAGTGGCCGAATGGTCTAAGGCCTCGCTCTCATGTTAGATTGGTCTGCTGAAGATTAGGAGACCAAAGTTCAAATCCAGGTTAGGTCTATTAAGGGTGGTTTTTCCTAAATGGTTTCCCACTCTCCTTCCACACACATGCGGGTACAGATTACCTCTAAAATGCTTTCTTCCTCATTCTTACCCCATTAATGTAGTCATATATGTGTTATAACCTGAACAGGTAGTAAGAGGAGGTAATTGAAAAAAATATAGCTAGTCACTCATGTTGTGAGTGACTTTAACAGGGCTATTTAGTACTTCATTTGTTTTTTCTTGGCAAGCAGATTAATTCTTTGGTAGGCTACAGTTTTTTCCACGTCTTGTTAACTCGAATAAAATGTTCTTGCCTCATTTTACAGTTTATTTTGTAAATTCAATAAACTTCTATTATAAGTAGCTTAATCAGCCTTAAATGATTGGGTTCAATGACCAGTTGGTTTTCAAACAATTCAATTCCATTGTTTGTGTTTTGCTCGAGTTGTTAAGTTACATGACTCCTGATCACACATTATTTTTTTTTAATGTCATGTGAACCTTAAGTGAATGTTCATATAAGTAAATAAACATACCATAGTGTATGATCAGCAGGGCTCCGATTTTGATGAAAATAAAAAAATGACCTAAATATATTAACAAAAACCCATAATGGATGCACACGACTAAATCAAATACACACTTTGCAAATCTAAACTAAGAAGTATCCATGTGATGTAAAGCCTTTAGCAACTAACCTCTTGCATTCTGCTTAATATAATATTGATTTATAAATATCTGCTTCAGAAATAATAGCTACCCCCTCCCAACACAACCCCGTCTAGTTTAGTTAAGTGTCTAACCAGGAAAAGAAAATAGGGCACAAAGTTAATTTATTAAATAAATAGTCTCATTCTCACAATTGTGTTTGAAAAAAAATATGCATTTATAAAATATTGATAGTATGGTATTTAAAAATATACTTATTCAACATGAATGCCTTAAAATGACTAAGAAATCACCATAAAATGACTTAGAAAATATACACTTTTTCACCAAGGCGATCATGAACAGAGTTTATGTACTTATGAGCATTGTATGTGAAAAACCAAAAAATATGACATGTCATCAAAATTTGGGTCCAGGTGATCGGGATTCGCTCAAGATAACGTGTGTAAAAACTCAAGCAAAACTTAGCGAATTTGAACTGTTCAGATCGTTCATTAAGATGGTACTCAATCATTCAGGCTGTTTGTTTGTTAGTGTACCCAAAGTTTTTTTTTTTGCTATAACATTTTATATCCTCCCAATGACATTAGTTCTTCAGTGGCAGAGCAGTTATCACTAGCTTATTCTGCTACAATGACTACAATTTATACAGATTTATCCATAAAGCAAATTATAACATCCTTACTCAGAAACTAAAACAAATTGTCATTTGTGAAAATCTCTTAATTACATGAGTTAAATGAGAGAAAACAATATTATATAATAGTTGGTGGGAATCAATCTATTTATTACTCCACTAATGGAGTGCCACAAGGATCCCTCTTGGATAAATGCTTTTCATTAATTTTGTACTTGGCTCAAAATGTATACTCTACGCTGATGACTTGAAAATATAGTGTACCATAGGCCTAACTTTGCTCCAACTTGAAATCCAGCAAACACATTTTGAGATTCGAACTCTCTTCACATACTTATAAATGGACAAATATATACTGTGTTGACCTACTAGAACATATTAAACTCTTATTACTGCCCTTGAAACTGACAACAAATATTAATACATTCTTCTGTGATTGTAAATCGACCAATTACTTGCACATCTGTCGACCTCATTGGTCTTGCCTTGGGGACCGATGTTTGTGGGTTCAAATCTAGCCTGGGTCGACAGATTTTTCTTGACTGATACAAGTCTGTAGCACAACATCCGTCGTAGGAGAGGTAAAGTGGTCGTTCTCATGTTTATTGTGGCATGTAAAAGAACCCTGGAAGGTATGTGAAACTAGCTCTCTCAGAAAAATTGGAAGGCTCCTTTCGCTCTCGCTCAGAAATTCGCATGCACTGATACAATCGCTTCAGAAAGTGCATTAAAAACCTCAAATAAATAAACTTGTACAATCTGCCTTTGTCTCTCATGTTTTAAACATACAATTTAATAAGTAACTGTGACAAGCTTATAGACCTATTTGACAGCACACAGTCTGTATTAAAAAACAAATTACGTTTGAGTAACAGGCTTACCACATTCAATTGCCTCTATTTATGTTTCATTTTGTTTTAGCTAAGAAACCAATGTAACATTTTAATTAATACAGCAAACTACTGCTATTGGAAATCAACATCTAAGCCATTAAATGTTGTGGATCCTTCAAATAAAGTAAAATAAATGTTGTTTTCGTTGTTACCGAACGCAGTGTCTGCACAACCTAAACAATTGTTGTACCTACTAAGTGGAAGTGTTAATACAGCTTGAAGCATGCTTGGTTGTCAGGAGCACATGGTACAAGTCACTTAACATAGTATGAAAACTCTCCTTTGGATAGCCTAATTCTTAAGTTATATGCCATAAGCTAACCTTAGGTAAGTGTAAGATGGAAAATATTATCATTACATAGACAAAGAGTCCTCACAGCATGAACTACTCATTTTCTTCACTCTTTCTATTTTGAACATTGGTGACTTAGTGTGATAGGGCACATCAAGTAAATATACAACCTGCTTCGCATATTTACTTATTCTATGGCATTAGTAACTCGAAAATTCATTGCCGCACTAACAAAAAAGCACTGCTATTCCTATCTTGAGCTAGATCCAGTCCTACTCATTACACCTTAATCCTCTCATGAGTCCCACTCATTACACCTTAATCCTCTCATGAGTCCCACTCATTACACCTTAATCCTCTCATGAGTCCCACTCATTACACCCTAGCTCTTTCAGGCCCATTTTAATGTTATCTCCCATCTACGTCTAGATCTTCCCATTAGGTTTCCCATTCAATGCCTTGAACATGGTTCTAGATTCTCCCATTTGCGCTGCTTGTCCTGCCCACCATAATCTATGAGACTTTATTATCTTAACCATGTCTTGTGATGAGCACGGGGTATGTCACTCATCATTAGATAACCTCCTCCACTACCCAATACCCTCATTTTATTTTATACCAAATATACTCCTGATCACCTTATTTTCGAACACCCTAAATTTGTTTTTGTCATGTAAGGTAAGAGACCACGTTTCACAATCATCAAGAACAACTGGTAAAATTAATGTTTTGTATTCTCTGAGTTTTACATTCTTTGAAAGCAGGCAAGATGCCAATAACTTAATGATCAAGTAATAACCTTTGGTGACCTGGCAGTCTAGGGGTAAGGTGTCAGACTTCTATGCTGGCGGCTGGGGTTCAATCCTCGGTCCGGGCAAAGATTTATCTGATTACCAAACCTTTCATTCACCTCTGACAAGACAACTTGTGAATGTGTGGAATGCCAGGCCTCCACCGTGGTTTGGATCCCACGTTAAACTGTAGGTCCTCCATTTCATCTCACAATCACCTTACCATTACACATTAGCGTAAGTGCGTACAACCCGAACGGGTAGTAAGACGCGGTGCTAATAATAATAATAATAATAATAATAATAATAATAATAATAATAATAATAATAATAATAGCATGCATTTTCTAACTTTTGCAAACCTAGCTTCGAAATCACCAAGTAGGCTTAACATTCTTACAGAGCATATGATATTTAAATTAATTACATGTAGAACATTATTAATAGGTTTTTATATACATATACATGCATACATACTTCTGCATAAAGCCTGATAATTATATTGTCACCTCCATGACACCCCTTGGACTATGTTTCGTGATGCTACCGACTTACCTCACTTTTTAATGAAGTGTTAGTTGCAATTTTAGTTTAAAACTTTTTTTTATCCTCAATTGTACAAAGAGTGTGTATCTTTATTCAGACATGGACATGTTTAAATGTTTTTTGTGGTTCTTTTCAGTTGTACTAAAGTTTCACTCATGCAGGAAGAAAAAAACAACTTTTTGTGCTCAACTCATTTTAGTGACCTCATAGAGGATGCAATGTTCTTCAACTAATGCTGAGAAGGAAGTCACAGGAAAAGGTGAGCAATGTAAAAGTTAGGTTGTGACCAAACTAGTTACAAGCAAAATAAGTTAGTGCTAAGATCTAATTAGCAGTTCATTCTAATTCATGCCTCAAGCCTCACTACCTCGATCCCTCTGGAGAAAAGGAATTTGGGGAAGGGGCTCCCAAAGAGGTGAGTAGCCTTTTGGGTTGGGGTTTATTGGAGGAAATGAGGGGGGGGATTTTGGTTGTGTTGTAAGGGGGTGAGGCCCAAAGTGTTTAATTCTTAACCATGAGACACAATAAATATTTCCACACATGGGTTTTCCAGCCTAGACCTCAATCAGTTTTGGTTAAATTTATTCAACCAACACCTATTTTTCATGCATCTTAATTTTTTTATTGTTATTCTTACAGCACTATAGTGTTTCTTAAAGCCAAATGCCATTGATAATATCTACAAACCATGGATGAACCACATATAGTCGAGAATTCAGTGGAACCTATCGTCTCTATTACTGTCAAAGATGAAATCAAGGTAAGAGCATAGGTTTTTACTGACACTACAGCAATACTCGAAATTTAAAATAATAACTAAGAAATAAATTTTGGAAAATAATGACTAAATATAACATCTAAAGAAACAGCTCATGTTAACATATCTTTAATATTGTATGTTCTGTATGCTACATAAAAAATACTCAATATTCTATCCAGCCGACAAACATCTATCACTTAATATCTTTCTTATTGTTTTGGTTGGTAATATTATTACTATCACAATTAAAGAATGCATATAATTTGAATGACTAGATGTAGACAACTAATGAATTTCTGCACACTCACTTTATTGAAGGTCTTAGACTAATTAGCTTTGATCCATACCCACACTAGGGCGTTTATTTATGCACAGGCCATTTTCTCTCTTAATAAACTAAATAAAGAATTAAGAATCAATCATAATCTTCTTTCATGGCTTTGGAAACTCTTCTAGACCAAAAAATTGAGTAATATAATTGTTTTTTAAATATTTTTATGCAGAATATCTTACTAAAGATAAGATGTTGTGCTCTAAATTAAATCATAAGAGTTTGATATTAGATTCTAAATGTTCTAATAGGCCCCCTAACTTTAATAACTAGGCCTGACTTTTCCCCGAATGTCTTGGCATGAAGTAGGCCTAGTTATTTAGCTCAAAAGATCCTTGCAAGAGCCAGCCAGGATTCTTGGTTCAATTATCCTCTTAAGAACCAGGTCAAAAATTTGTTTTTTATTTTGTACATAGGCCTTATCGCATATTTAGCACTTTTTGAGCTTTATGTCAAATTTAGGACTTTCATAGTAGCCTACATGTTTTTAAAATAAAATATAATTTTTAAATGACTAGCAAAATTAATATTTCATATTTTATAAAGTAGTAATGTTAAATGAGTATATTTTTGTAATGTCTTTTTAAACAATGTTTTAGGTATAAATCATTGTAATCATGGAAATGCATGTTGAGGAAACCTCAATTAAATTATTTTAAATCATTTGAAAAATGACACCTGGACACAGGAATCGAACTTGGGACCTTTGGCATCGTACCAAGGCTGAACCACTGAGCTATCCAGAATTTGTCTTGGATTTATCTTAAACTTTGAGTGGAAAATTACCATGAGTACAGGAATAATCCTGGACAGCTCTGTGGTAGGGCGTTTACACGCTAATACAAAGATCCCAAGTTTGATTCCCGTGCACAGGTATCATTTTTCAAATGATTTAAATTAACTATTTTTACCAGCTTTGGTGGCTGCAACTCTCGTGGTAGACTAGACTGCCATTGATGGGGAGATCGAGCTTCGAATTTCGGTCAGAGGTGTACTGAGGGAGTTTTTCCTGAAATGGTTTTCCACTTTCCCTCCACGCAAATGCGGGTACACTTTTATAAATATAGCCTTCACCCCTAAAAAAATTAGCGTAATTAGTACTAAAGTGTATAACCTGAATGGGTAGTAAGCTGCGGTGCTAAAAAACTATTTTATATCTAATATTTTTTTAAACAAACTATTTAGTACTTGAACTATTCATCCAAGATTTTCAGGCAATTTTAATCATTTTAATATTATATTTGAAAATAAAATAAAAAAAACAACTTATATTTATACTTTATAGAGAATATTTTACTTTTTTTGAGCATAAATATCCAAGCAATAATGTTGACGAGGGTAGTTCACCCTAAAATAATGACACTAAATCATTGATGGAGTGGAAGAATGGGGTGGGGGGTGCAGAGACCAAATTCTTAAACATTTCCTTTTTAGGTATAATTTCTTACAATAGTTTAATAATATTAAATTTGTGTTTATTCATATGTGTAGAAAATATTATTTGCTATAGTCTAATAGAAGATAGTATTTATTTTGTTTCTAGTGTGAAGAGGGAGATCTGTCATCCCTCATACATTCAACAGTCGGCGACACTGATGGTTGGGGGGCGTTTGTCCAGAAGAATCAAGTCGACTCTCAAGATAATAATGGTGCCAAGTGAGTCGGTTAACTAATTCATTTGTTTTATTAGCTTGGTTTAATATAATGCTGACCTAATTTAAGCTTTCATTTTTTTTTCTTTGTATAGAAATGGTTCAATAAATTTGATCTGCAATTATTTAATTAACAGAAACAGCTTAGCGTCAAAGGGTTATCTTTGACGGAAAACATTCCTCAAAAAACCTAGTCCTAATTTTTAACTTTGCCTATTGAAAGGTGTGCTTATTTATTATCCCTTGGTTTTCAAAACTTTTCGATTTCTTGTGGAAATAATATAAAATAAAATGCGACATTAGTTTATTTCCAAACATTTTATTCTAACTTATATTTAGATAGTTTTATAATAATTTTTTTTTATTATTTCATAGTTAAAAAAAGTTCCTTAATTCATAATATAATTAACAAAAAAAAATTAAGCCTAAAGTATTATTATTAGTACCGTGTCTTACTACCCGTTCGGGTTATACACATCTTACGCTAATGTGTAATGATAGGGTGATTGTGAGATGAAATGGAGGACCTACAGTTTAACGTGGGATCCAAACCACGGTGGTGACCTGGCATTTCACACACCCAGCACATAAGTCTGAAACATTACCCATAAACCGCCAGGTCACCTAAGCCTAAAGTAACTATTTTTGCTAGAAATAAAATATGCCTTATGTTTTTGCGCAACTTTTGTGACACTATTCTAGTCTAGTTGCATTTCAATGACATAAATAAATTAAAGTTCAAAATGCTCAAACTAGTATGTATTATTTTGGGTTTATTTGGTTTTCACTTTCTAAACATAAGGCTATGTAGGTCGTACTACATGTATGTTGGATCAATCTAGAACAATTCACCGCTAAAGACTAGATACACCGAAATTTCATGAGACATATCGCTAACACTCGGTGACCTGGTGGTCTAGGGGTAAGGTGACAGACTTCTATACTGGGGACCGGGGTTCAATCCTCGGTCCTGGCACTGATTTATCTGATTACCAAACCTTTCCTTCACCTCTGACAAGACATCTTGTGAATGTGGGGAATGCCAGGCCTCCACCGTGGTTCGGATTCCACGTTAAACTGTAGGTCCTCCATTTCATCTCACAATCACCCTACCAGTACATATTAGCGTAAGTGCGTATAGCCCGAACGGATAGTAAGACGCGGTACTAATAATAATAATAACAATTAATTAACCTTTTTAACACAAATTATGGTCAATTTTGTTGATTTAAATTCAAACTAATGATAACATTCCAATAACCAAAAACAGTTCTCCCAGTCAAGGAAATTTATCTCCCTCAATAGATATACATAAGAAATACAAGTAATCTTTACACAAACTAAATTATATCTCTGGTTTGTTCAAATTTTAGCTGTAATTTTTCTATTTTTAATCCCATACCTTTAAGTAAGTTGATTTGTTAACTTTTTTAACAAAAAAGGAATATTTTATTTACAAACTTTACTAGCAAAATATAACTTCTTATTCAAAAAAATCTAATAATTTTATTTACCATAAATTTTGTTTTTAACACCGCGTCTCACAACCTGTTTGGTTTATACGCTAATGTAATAATTATGCTAATAGTTTTAGGAATGGAAGGCAATATTTAGAGGAAGTGTACCTACATTTGTGTGGAAGGAAAGTGGAAAACCACTTTCAATACACCTGACCGATATTTGAACCTCAATATCCCCATAGTTGGTAGTATAGTCTATTGAGAGAGTTGCGCATTAGAGCACGCGACCACCGAAACTGGTGTTTACCACAAATTAGTGTCCCTACTAACTACCCATATCTTCACCAGGAATTTTAATATCTAAATCGGAAAACAATCTAAAATTCTAAGAAATGGGATCACCAAATTACTAAGCTGTGAAAGCCACATAGACAGTAATTTTGTGTGTTAGAAATAGACACAAATACTAACTAATAAAAATTCAATTATTTGCCAATTGTAGATTATTTTTGTCTTTATTTGTAAGAAGAAAATATATATATACTATTACAATTATGTATAGGCTACAATATATATTTGGAAAAAGTTACAAGAAAGGTGGATATAAAATATATATAATGCAATAAACACAATATGGCTGTTACAATGAAAAGAACAACACAGTTCACACTTTACATTGATGCTTCAACAATCTGATATTGACATATTCTAAACAATCATTGCTTTCAAATTAAGTGACAGTGTATATTTAAAAAAGAGTTAATATTTGTCCCATTTCATTAGTTTTGTAAAAATTCGCTGAATATCTAAATGATATTTTGGTCCTCAACTGGTTCCACTAGGTGTAATTTTGTCCCCATTAGGATCTATAATCCTCTTTCCAAACACACTTAAATTGCATTAGGTGACCTGGCGGTCTAAGGGTAAGGTGTCAGACTTCTGTGCTGGCGGCCGGGGTTTATCCCAGGTCCCGGCACAGATTTATCTGGTCACCGAACCCTTCCTTCACCTCTGACAAGACAACTTGTGAATGTGAGGAATGCCAGGTCTCCACCGTGGTTCGGATTCCACGTTAAACTGTAGGTCCTTCATTTCATCTCATAATCACCCTACCATTACACATTAGCGTAAGTGCGTATAACCTGAACGGGTAGTAAGACGCGGTGCTAATAATAATAATAAATTGCATTATTTCACTGTTTTCACTCTACTCTATGATATTGTATATTTAAAGTCACAACAGTCAGTACTGACACTAAATTGTGAGTTTAGCAAACTGGTTGTAATTTTATCCTAGGTGGTTAGGTGAAGTGGTGAAGAAAGTCCAACTGTGGCCCATCAACAAGACCCCAAGACATTCATGCCAAGTGTGCGGCAGGTTCCTGAAGCAATCCGCAGGGGACGCCATCACATGTCGGAGCTGTGCGGGACTCGTCCCACGGCTCAAGGCGAGGACGACTGGACTGCTCTTCTGTGACCACTGTGGCCGAGGATTCACGGGGAAGGGTCAGCTTGCAATGCATATCAAGGCCCACTCCTCCCGACCTCCTGTGCCCGTGTGCGTGGTTTGTGATAAGACGTACGCCAACTTTACTCAGCTGAAACGCCACCATCGTCTGCACACAGGTGACAGAAGGTGGGTCTGATGGTGGGCTGCCGAGTATGGCTCTTACTATGCTTAATAGCCTTGACCATGGTCACAATAGTTCATGCTATCAGTCAGTAGAAAACCACATTTGACAAGAGTGTTTCAAATCCCAGAGTGATTCAAATCGGTGGTCAGTCTTGTCTGGTTTGCTGGTGTTTGGGAGATCGAGGTCAGGTGTACTAAAGATGGTTTTCCCCAAATGATTTCCCACTCGCCTTCCATGAAAATATTACTAGTTCTTATTGGAATTTCCTCATTTTCACCCCAAAAGTGTAAATATGCAGCTAGTGTGGAGGGGTTAAGTTTTTTTTAGCACTGCAATACTACTCATTTGGGCTATATGCCTATGTACTAATTACTTAGTGTGCTAAGAATAGAGAAGGTTGAATTGATAAGTGCAACCACATTTGCACATGGGGGAGAGTGGAAAACCACCAATCTCTCCACCCTCAGTGCACCCAACCAGGTCTCCCTATCATCAGCAGCCTGTCTATTGCGAGAGTAGTTCCTTATACTATGCAACCACTGAAGCAGGTGCTATGCTAAGGTTTGTTACACATGCATACACAATCCTGTTGTGTCTCTTGAAATTTAGTTCTCATTTTATACAAGCAGTTCAAAGTTATTCAAATTTATTCCCAGGTGCTAATAACCCCACTGGTACCAATCTCATGTCGAAACAATAAATATGTTTACTAACCTGGCTAAAGGCTGGAGACGGTTGATGATGATGATGATGATCAACTGTAATATGATTGGTTACAAACTTAATTATCCTAGAAATAATTTTTATATAAACTGGTTCTGAATCTTAATCCAAGAACCAAGTTAACAAAATCATTTCTCGCCACCATAACTAAAATTGTGTATGTTGGCGCAGGTTTCTATGTGATATGTGTGGGAAGGCATTCAAGCAAAGCGACCATCTTAAGAGGCACCGTATGAGGCACCTAGGAGAGAAGCCTCACCAATGTCCCATCTGTGGTCGTGGGTTTGTGGCTCGTGACCACTTGGTTACACACATCCGAACACACAGCGGCGAGCGCCCGTATTCCTGCTCTGAGTGCAACATGCGCTTCCCCACTCGTGGAGGGGTGGTCATACACATGCGGACACATACAGGTACGATTCTTGACACCGGGAGCGGGTCAGTAAAATATGATCCAAACAAAAGTTAATTTGTAGCCTAACAGTTATGTATAACTCTAAGTACCTTGGCTTAGAGAACACATAAAGAAACACAACACTGAGCTATTGTTCATAGAAACAAGTGTGTGCTGATTTGTTAAAATGAGCCACACTGGTCTGGCGATCTCTTGTATTCCTTAATACTAAATTGTTGTCCTGAACAGTAAAAAATTGATTGTTATCACCCAATCCCCTCAACCGTGGTTTCATTCTATCGAAACTTATCAGGAGGGAGTGTGAAACACATTTTCTTAAAAGAGGAAACCAAAAAGCCCAAAAGGTAGAAAAATAAATTTGTTAATGTTTATGAAAATGTAAAAGGATTAACATAAAGGAGAAACACAGGAAATATACATTCATTTTCGACATTTCATAAAGTGAAAAGAGGTTTTCCTTATAGAGATAACCTGAACAGTAGTAAATTCATCATATTGGACATTTCCACCGCTCCAGATCATCTGGTACAACCTATTCCATTCCTGCTGATTTCTCCAAGCGTCTCCAATTCACTCCTTTAGCCTCCATGCCCTTCTGCACTTGGTCCATACATCTCATCCGTGGTCTTCCTCTTAACCTAAATTGAATATTCGAAAGAGGATAAAAGGGCAAGGCCTACACAGTATACACCAATCAGAAAATGTAGACCTCAAAGTTTACAATTAAAAACATAAAACAGTAATTTCTTGGTCACATCAGGTCCCTTCTTCAGCATTAAGAGTAAAACACTGACAGGACTGGCTTGAGGTTGATCATTGTTGCTTGGACTCTGTAGTTGTCTGTTCAAACTTGTCTCTTTATTCTTTACTATAGACATATTTTTTAATAGCAATTTGGCATTATTATAGCTTTGGCTTGGATCAAAGGTCCAGGGTTTGGTTACAGTATATTGGTGTTTGATTTAAACTAAATAACATATTTGTGTGTGTAGGTGAGAGACCCCACTTTTGTGTGATCTGCGGGAGAAGCTTTGCATCAATGGCTGGATTAAGGTCTCATCGGCGCTCTCACGCAGGCAATAGGACCTTCAACTGCGAAGAGTGCAAAGCGGAGTTCCCTTTGCAGAAGGACCTTAAGATCCATATCATGTCCCATCTCGGGATCAACCCTTTCACCTGCGAAACCTGCTCTAAGGTCTTCATAGACTTCACCAAGTTTACGCTCCATCTAGAGACTGGCGAGTGTGAGAATGGCTACACATGCGCCCACTGCAACTTGACGTTCATTGACCGCTCGGCACTGGCTAAACATATCAGGAAACACATAGCGGATAAACCATATGTCTGTGATCTGTGCAACAAGGCGTACACGTTCAGGTACCAGTTACGGACACACATCATGGAGCACACTGGTGAAAGGCCATATGCTTGTCTTGTGTGTGGTAAGACATTTACCGCACAGAGCTCGCTCAAGTCACATTTTATAATCCATTCAGGTGTAAAGGCTCACGCGTGTGATGTGTGCGGTTTTGCTTTTGCTCGTGCTGCTCACCTTCGCACTCACAAGCGCATCCACACTGGTGAAAAACCTTTTAGTTGTAACCGCTGTGAAGCAAGCTATAAGAACAGTAGTAGTCTTAAGATCCACATACGAACACACACTGGGGAGAAACCATTCATATGTCCCGAGTGCGGGCGTGCCTTTGCCGTTAGCACCAATCTGAAGGCACACATCAGGACTCACGGGAGCCGGTCTTAATCTATACAGTGTGCGTTACCAGTTTTTGTTGTTTTTAACTAGATGTTACATAGAAGAAGGTACAATAGACATGAACACAGTTCAAACTTTACACTGCTGCCACTGCACACAAATATGCCAGACTATCGAATAAAATTGTTTGTTGTTGCTCAATATTCTGAAGCTGTTCTATTTGAACTTTAAAGTAGGCTGTGCGAAACTAATGCCAAAAGTTAAAACATATTCCATCTTTACTGTAGTTTCTTTCATATATAATATTATGCACCTTGTAATGATTTAGTTAAATTATATTTAGTAAGTGTTTATTTAGCGATTTTGTTGCCTTTTAAGTTTTCCAACTAGTCATGTAACTTTTAAAATAAATTCATAACATAACAAAATACATAGAGCCCACTCGGATACAATTAAATTTATGATCATCTTTATTAAATACCCCCGCCCCCAATACAAGAAATGACACGAATAAATATCTGTATGTCACTTATTTTTTTAAAAATCATTTAGCCATTGGTCCACCTCATTTTTAAACATAGTGTGTCACTTATATGAGTGTAAGAAATAACATGCTAGGACACTTTTTCTAAAGTAAAAAACGCAACTCTTTGCATTTAACATCGATTTTAATCTACTATATTATTAGTATTATTTAATGTTAGTAAAATGAATTAGTGCCTAATGGCTTGGAAATATAAATTTTATGATCACTTGAAATGGTTTTTTTTTTCCTAATGTTTATTTGATGTTGATCATGTTATATTTTTAAACAGAATATTCAAGTCTAAATCTTTAATAAAGGATCTGTCCACTTTCTTGACATAGTAAAACATCCTTCAAACTAGCCATTTAGCCGAAAGAACGTATTGAGAGAAATGCTAAAACTAAATTTACTGAGGTTTATTTATAATATATTTTAAAGTTGGCTCGAAAGTAGTTATCTTCATTTTATACGTGAATGTTGATTCCAAGTCCTAGATACATAACATCCAATATATTATTTTCCATTTCAATTTTGTTAAATATTAAATACGCATGAAAGAGGGATAAAGATAAATCACTGAATATATATATCTTTGTTTTTAATTAAAAGAACAGAGTTCATACATTGCTACTACTGGGCAATAAATTAAAATAACTATATGAAAGAAGTGTGATGTAAATAAATAAAGGAAATTAAAGTTTTGTTGTTAACAATAACTGATCATTATTTATACTAATCAGTAATTTGAAACATTCATCTTTGAGATTTTACGACCAGCGCGATAACCAACTTCACCACCGAGGGGAGTTTTTTTTGAGTTATCACAATATTAAAATCTGTGTCTAGCTCATTTTAAATGAAGTAACAGAAACTTTTAATCTGGGTATCAGTGTGTGGGGTTTATAATGATGTGTAGGAAATAAGACTACAATGGAGACCATGAAAGAGATGGGATAATTAGATAAGTGTGTGCAAGTGAGATGAGAATAACGGTGAAAGGACAAAAATAAAATGGAGATATACACGTTATTTGGAATACAGCACCAGGCTAAATCATGGTTTCGATTAGGAGGGATAGCCAGCCTTGGTGATACTGCAGTAGAAATTCTTTAGATAAAACACTAAAAAACATTCACACACATTCTGTACCAGCATCAAAATGACATCAGTCAGTATATATTCATAAAACCAACATATAACAAATAGAATCTAAATAGCCAAGATTTATTAGTTTTTAAATATGGTTATAGTAAAAATGACACCTGGACATGGGAATCAAAGCAGGGACCTTAAGCTTAGTCCATCAATTCAATTGCCACTGAGCTATCTAAAAGTCTTCCCATGCTTCGGGTAATTCTTCATTCATTACAAGTTGTCTACCTTCCTATGATTATAACCTCTTTCTTTTATGAGGTAAATGTACTATATTTGGAAGAAGGTACAGGAAAGGTGGATAGAAACATAAAAGGAACAAGCATCATCATCCTTTTACCTACTATATTCATTTCCAACAATTTTTTTGTCATCCTCTCTTTTTTGATCTTCATTCTTCTACTATTTCATGTACCCCCTCTCTTTCCTGGATAACTTCATTCCCATCTCTACTTTCCTTGTCTCTCTTGCATTAAATGTTAATTTTACTGCTGTATGTGAGACAATGGGTACCAACTACACCCTCTACTTCGCTTCAGGGGCACTTCTCTTCTCCATAGCAGGTCTCGTACAGCCGTATAAAACAACTCTACCTGCTGTCCTCTTCTCATTAAATCCTCTATAATTCCACATTCCTACTCAATCACACTTCCGAGATATTTTACGTTCTGTACTTTTCCCAGCTCTACTCTATCCAAACTTATACCTTTATTAGGCCTTACCCTCTTCCTTGTTAATATCACTTCACATTATGCCATGCTAAATTTCATCCCCGCTGTTTCACTTACTCATTCCATTCTTGTAGTTGTTCCTGTACTTCGTCCTTCTCCTGCCATACCAAATCATCCAACATCATGGAAAAAATGAACAAACACAATATATGACTTTTACAATGAAAAGAACAGTTCACATTTTAAAGTTTTGCCATCGGACAAAGAGATAATGGCTGCCTCTTGAAGAAAATCGAGGGTTATCACCCAATCCCCTCCTGACCTAGGTTTCATTCTATCGAAACTCATTAGGAGGAAGTGTGAAACAACTTCCTAAAAGAGGAAACCAAAAAACACATCAACAAATGATGATTAATATCAGTGGCTTGATGGGTTTTTGAATCAGATCTATAATAAATTAGCATCCACAAGGAAATAAAGTTAAATTCCTTTAAAAACAGGTTGACTTAGTAAGATTTAGTAAAACTAAACATTAAAAATAGAATAGAGGGGCAAATTAAACATCAGAAAGAGGATAAAAGGGCAAAAATTACACATTTACCAGTAAACCGTGGGCCTCAAATTTAAAAATACATAATTATCTGTAACACAGTTCAAACTTTTCATTGCTGACTCGTTAATAAAATCGATCATCACCACCCGATCCACTTACCTAAGTTTCATTCTATCGGACCAATCAGGGAGTAGTGTGAAACATGCAACATAACTTCCTAGAGGAAACAAAAAAGGAATAACATCAAGGCCAAACACAGGAAAAGGACACTGGATGTGAATATTTAATTTATTTCTATAAGAAAAATCTCTCTTCGCTTTTTGAGGTAATTTGTAATAATTATTAATTTTGGAAGGTACAGTACAGGAAAGGTGCATAGAAAAAGTAACAAACACAATATGGCTTTTACAATGAAAAGAAAAACACAGTTCACACCTTTTCTGTCCCTTCTTCCAAATATATATTACAGATTACCTCAAAAAGATATCCTTTTATTCCAAGCAAGTATAATCACACCAGTCAGTCATTTCTATATAAACAACAAACATAATAATAAATAACTGACAATTTAATATAATATAAATACAACATTCTATCTATCTACCAAAAGTCAAGACCCAAGTGTGAACAGGCAACAACAGTATCTAAGTGACCATGACCTACCTCTAACCATGATGCCATAGTCCAGTTAGTGTTTTCCTCTCTTTTGGTGTAAAAGGGGACTTATGTATCCCAAGAATTGTGTTTTGTAGTGTCATTATTTGTCAAATTTTGAAGCCTACAGTTATATCCTCTTTTCAATGTTTAATTCAAAATAGCCCTTTGGTGCCGTTATTCCTTTACACAGTAAAATTATAAAACTTCAACAGTGGCCTAACACTTATCACACAATGCAGCAGATATATTAAGTTTTATTCATCACGTTCATACATTTTAGATATATATATAAAAAAAAATGACAAATTATTATAACATTTTTGTGGCCGTATTGCTTTAAACCAACAAGAACAAAAGTATTGTATATTGCAGCCACAATTTAACAACTAACTAATTACAGTAAAATTATTATTTTTTAGTACATTATAATAAGATTAAATAAAAAAAAGTATGGGTATTTAAAATAAACGTGTACCCTATTTAGCCTCAGTGTAACAAACATGAGCAAAAAAAAATATATAGCCGATTAGGTCATGTTGATGTCACATATTTGTCTGTATATTTCTTCCAGTCAAGAATACATTTCATAAAAAATAAATAAGTACAAGTATATAATATATATAGTTGACTCTGTATAATGGCTGGAGATAGATTAGAAAGTGTAAATAATTGCTGATGTAAAGATGTGAATTTCAGGATTAAGTGGTTTCTCTTGGAGACAGCAGCTGTTTGATTTCAGCAAGCAGATTGGACAGAAGAAGTTGACAGTTGCTTTTACCTTCTATTGACAGCTGACCTGAAGAAGTCTTAAGAATGAGAGAAATAAAATTGTTATCAAGGTTTTACAATTTAGCTATTTACTATATGTTTTTTATTTATTTATTTGGGGTATTTAATATGCATTTTCTGAACCGAGTACACGAGAATTTCCATGGGCGAAAGCGAAAGGGCCTACCGATTTTTACGGAAAAGGTATCTTCACATACCTTCCAGGGTTCTTTTATATGGCATTTACCACAATCAACGGCTTTATTTTTCCTCTGAAGGAAGTTGTGCTAAGGACTTTATCCCTTAAGCAAAATGTTGACCTTGGCTGGGTTTAAACCCACAAACATTGGGTTCTGAGGCGAGCACTTTAATAAATAATTATAATAATAAGTTAACTTTTTTTATAGTGATAGACATATCAGCTATTTTGTCTTAAGCTGATCATGATAATTTTGTTTATTTAATTTTCAATTAAAGAAAATATTATTCATTTCCTGTTTTAGACTCTCTCTCTTTTACCAAGCTTGAACTTAAAGTTTTCACAGGATGCAAAACATCTAATCAGCAGTATAGAGCCCATTTTGGTGGCTAAATGGTCCAAGTCATCACTATTTCAATAGACTAGACTGCTGATGACAAGGAAATCGAGGTTCAAATCTCAGTTGGGTGTAATGAAGGTAGTTTTTCTTAAATGATTTTCCACTCTCCTTCCGAATAAATGCTGGTACACTCCTCTAAAACTAAACCTGTCACATTCCTAACTTATCAGTATAATTAGTACATATGCATATAGCCCAAACAGGTGCTAAAAAAAAAGGTGTGGCTGTTAATATTGTATTTCAAAACTAGTATGGGTTCAGATCCTTTATTTTACAAATCCGAATCCTGGAAAAATGTATGAATCTCATAAGAAATATAATGAAAAAAAAAGTAACTTTTTTTTACCACAGTGTCTTACTACCTGTTCAGGCTATATGTAAAATGTAATTAAATCTAAACATTTTTTATTATAATCTATTAATTATAGCTTTCATTCATCAGTTAAGTGGTTGTTGAGCTTGTCCTATAATTATATTAGTTCTCAACCACTAATAAGCAGTGTTAGGGCTTTAAAAAAAAATTCAATAGTCCTTTTTTTTAAAAAGGATTTCAGTGTCTCATTACTATTCAAAACCCATTAAAATAACTTTTCAAAATAAACCCTGTAATACAAATAAGTGTTCTTGCACTGTGGCTTACTAAAAATTTTAGCTATTTATAAACTTGCTCATATGAATGGAAGGAGAGTGGGAAGTCATTGAGGAATAAACCCGCTGGGATATGAACCTGGACTTCCTTGCCACCAACATGCCGGACATGACACGCTGTACTTAATGTGACCACTGTAAGTGTGATATTGAATACTGACCTCTGACTTGACGAGCAGGCACACGTGATGGTCCTGGATGGAGTGACTATAGAGCGACGCTGTCTTATCCACCTGCTCGACAAGGGTGAAATGACAGTGCAGGCAAACACGTGAAAGGAGTCTTGAGAAGTCTGTGTCCATCACATCTTCCAAATGCAAGCTCGCATGATCTGTCAGTTGCCCGCTAGACAGGAGATCACTAACAGTGTCTCGGTGAGGTAGCCGGCCAATCATGTAGCTGGATACAGGAAGTTGTAACCAAAAGTCCAGTTTCTCGTGAGCAGACATATCATCAGATGTCTGTCGACAACAATAGATGCTAGCATCACATTTCAACTAGATATCGGCCAAACCCACTATTTTACGAAGCAAAATCTTGGATATAAATGGTGAACCAAAAGAAATAGAAGTATAGTTGAATATTAGAAAATATTAGTATCTAAATGCTATAATTTTTTGTTACAATTCATTCATTATAACACATATAAATTCAGTTAAATTATTTAGTTTTCTTCATAGCTAATTTTAGTTTAATCTATTTTAATTTAATTTAAACAAAATGTAAAGATGCTTGGGACATCAATAAGCTAAGATTAGCTTTGTGTTCCAACATCCATCTTCATGTAAGTATTTAAAAAACTCTGACTCTATCAGCGCCACATACATCAATGCACGAAGCCTATAATAAATACTAAATAAGATGTTCCTTCCAAGTTTACAGTTATGTTTAATAAATGTGAAATTTTGTATCTACAATTTTCTGCCAAGTGTGTATCCCTGGTGAGGTCAGGCATAAAGCTTACTGCTAAAGTTAAAACGGTGTTAGGGTTGAGAGTACACATTTGCGAAGCCAGTTTTTTGTGTTTGAATCAAATAAAATTACATTCACAAATTTTGAATAATTATCGAATAATTTCCTAGTTAAAATCTTAAATTGTTATTTTAAATATAAAGTGTTTGCATTACAAAAAAACACTAGATTAGTTTTGCACCCTAGTTCTTATAAGATTTGTCCAAATCAAGTTTTTTTTCAATATGTTTTACTATCCCTTCAAGTTATAAGCTTATGTACTAACTACACTAATGGTTTTAGAGATTAAGAAGGCTATAATTACAGGAAGTGTACCTGCATTTGTGTGGAGGTAGAGTGGAAAACCATTAGGGAAAAAACCACCCTCACTACATGCGACCGAGATTCAAACCTCAATCTCGTCATCTGCAGTCTAGTCTATTGCGAGAGTGGCACGTTATACCGTGCGGCCATTCAAGCAGGTTTCAATATGTTCACCTTGTCAAAGTTAAGAAGTATTTGTTGTACCATAAATAGTGTCAAGTTCTACTTCATCACTAAAGTGATCATACGGACAAAATATTTCTTGAAACTGAGATTTATTGAGGTTGCAAAAACGCAAGTATTCTTTCTTGGCATTTTATTGATGATGTTGGCATGGTTGAGTTCCTCCAAACGAAAAGAAAAGCTCTTCTGGCCCAGTTGATGGTGAATGTTGAATAACACAAGGATCCAATGAAGACAAACCTCTCACAGCTTTCTGTTTTAAGGGACTTCTTTCTTGTAGTTATGCAATCATGGCAGTTTCTCCTAACAAACGTTGTGTAGAAAATCTTATATCAATATTTTTGCTAAGGATCAAATTTTCTGATTTTTTTGATGTCAATAGACAGTAACTTTTGGACCCGTGCACTTCATCAGATCAGGTTTCACGCAACGATTCATAAGGTATCTTAGAAGTTTCTCTACAGCTTCAAAAAGACATGGAGTCATTGGTTTTGATGTCTGGAACCGTTGCAGGAAAGGCTGACATCCATCTGCAATCATCTTGCAGAAAGCTAGTTTACACTTCAGGAATGGATCACACACTGCTAATTTCAATGTCTCTACAAGTTTTGTTTTAGGAAGTTTTGCTTCTTTGAGAAACTTAACAACATGGTCCCAAATTTGTAGTGCCCTTCGCATTCTATAACCACAGCACACCACGGAACTTCAATGGGAAAGTTGTACACCCTGTCAACTGGGTAAACAATGCTAGACGAGCTGTAGTCAGTGAACAGGTAGTATGTGTGACACAAGCAATTTATATCCCTATCAACAGACGCCACTCCTGTTCTCAAGGAACCATGACCAACATGAAGCCCACATGTTTCCAGATTTAGCAGCAAACTACATACTTTACTGTCTGAAAGATTTGATGTGTTCCTGAAGAAGTGTTATAAACTTTAAATTGTCATTTGAGCCATCCATTGACACTTGTATCAACTTAAAAGAGTGGAAGAGGAGAAATACCATCCAAGAAATGCTTAAGTGATTCTTCAGCGGTGCTCCTATCGAAAAACACACTGTTTAAGTAACTGACGACTTTATGATTTTCCTTGTCCCAAAATCTGATTACAATGTCCATTTATCCTCTTTGAATAACTTTATTCAACGCTTCATCAAAACAAATTACAAAGTTGTTACATGATTTTAGGAGGTCCAGTAAATTGTTTTGAAAGGAATGGAACCAAGCCATGCACAATGTAGTATGCAGCCTTGTCTACAACAAGAGCAAATGCATTGGCAATGGATCACTCGAGAAACATCAACTGAAAAATTGTACTTAAATTATTGCAAGAATTGAAATACATTTTTTTGTCAACAACTTGCATAGCCCAAATGACTTCCGCCTTAGTTATATTATCTTTTTTAACAAAAGTGTTATGGTTTCTTCAGGGTACTACAACAATTTTATTTTTGGCAACAACTTCCTTCTGTGGCTTTACGATTTCCGATGAAACAGAAAAACTCTTCGAGCAACCAACAGAATCATCACTAGGTAGAATGTCTTTGTGTGCCAGAGATTCTCTTGAAACTGGGGAGCTCGATGAACCTGAATCGCTTGACTTTTTGAGAAAAAAGTTGACAGAGAGTTTTGATATGAGTTGGTCCTTTTGCATGAGAAGCTAATGCTTGCTTTCCCATATTACTTAGGTTTATACTTTTTTTGCACACTTTATAAAACGCCTGCAACTTATTACTTCAAACACCACTGATCTAGTACGAAAATTCAGGAAAATGGTCTGGGTTTAGCCAGAGCTGGTTAAAACTGTTCTTTTGTTAGACATTGCTGGTGTAGCCTAATCAGTCCTAATGCACTGTACCCAATTATAATGACGCCAAACCTTGAACCAGAACAAAAATAATGTATCACTAAAGTTAAAAGAATTGTCATATGCAGGCCAGGAGATATCCGCGTTCACCTTCTGGAAGAAAATGCTACCAAAGCTTGTGTTACAGCAACTTTGAGAATGATAAGTGCCCCTGAGCTTTCTTCATTGGGGCCAGTGGCTTATGGCGCAGTAAAAACGAAAAATATTTTTGGTGTTTTTCTCTAAGTGTGTTATGAATTGTCATTTCCCTGACTTTCCAGACCGTAGGAACCTTGTCCAATATAATGGTGGCTTGTCATGAATCTACAACGTGAGACATGCACACCTGCTGATTTGTCACTCTCTAAATGTTTCATGTCTAACCCCACCAGCAGTAAGCCCTGCTCTTTTAACCTCTTAATATGTATTTACTAATGTAGCAGCTTGTAATACTTTAAAATAATCTTTAAACATACCATCAGGTTTAATTAGTTTATAGTTACAATTATTTTTACTATACCTGGACCATATAAGTCAGTGTGCCTCTCATCTTCTGTGGGAAAGTTACGTCAGACACCATGAAGGCAAACTGTGCCTCACTCGACGAATGGGCTGTTAGATGGAAGTGTAACTTGATATTGTATTGGTCATCACTGTCCTATTGAATAAAAAAAAAATTCAGTACAAACTGGCTATTTAAAATTCTTAAACAAGGAAGATAAAGTAAAGGAACAAATATTTTCCTACTTACTTTAGTTTATATTACAAAAATGGTCTTACTAATTTTAAATTTACCTAGTCATTCATTATGAATTATGTGGTTAAAATTACCTACAAAAGAGTTTATTTGGATTGTCATGGTGTGTTGTTATATTTGTCTTTATAATAGTCGGTAACAAATAAATACAGTTTTAAAAAACCAATGAAGGAACCAGATGAATTAATTAGTTTAGTATTTGACAATGAGGCCCAATAGCTAAATGAATATACAATGATGGAAATTGAAAGAAAAACTAAATAAGTGATTTTGAGGCTCACCCAGGAAAAGAGGAAATAACGTGGGAAGAATCCATTACACAAATGTGATATTTTCTTCTAAGGCAGAAAGTCAAGCGCATTTTCAAACAAAGTTTATATTTAAACATTTTAAATTTAAAATTGAAAAATGGCACCTGGACATGGGAATCGAGCCCTTAAAATATGAGTAAAGAATGACCCTGGGCATGAGACGGTTCCTGGATAGCTCAGTGGGTAGATCATTGGTGTACTAAGCCAAAGGTCCCTGGTTCGATTCTTGTGTCCAGGTGTCATTTTTCAATTTTCAGAATATGATATCAAGACGCGGCTAAATCCGTACTAAAACAATAATAATAGTTTTGGCTATTTGATTCTTAATTTTTAATTTTGATAGAGGCAATAATGTTGAGATATAAAAACTCTGCATGTGACTTTCCACTAGAGAAGCCACAAGAAAGGAAGATGTCACATTTGTGCATTGGATTCTTTCCACTCCTTTCCTTATATCCCTAAGTGGACTTTCTTTGCTGAATTTTCAATTAATTAGTTTTAAGGTATTATTTTCAATAACCCTTAGATTTTTTTTTTCATAATTGAATATTTGATCTAGACAGCCATTTTTAAAAACATGACTACCGAGATCTGGGTGTATGAAACACACATATAACTCCCACTTACTTCTCTAATAAGCTTCACGGATGAGGTATCTGACACACTGAAATCCAACTCTTTCACAAGGGATGGGCTCTGATTAGATAACATGATAGACACAACTATCCGACTAGTATCATGGGGCAGCAATCTGGTCTCATACATCTGTGGACAAAGAAATGGCGGCTTCATCAGCTTCAATTTGCACTCAGATGCTCTAGAAGCTAAAAGGGACAGTAATTGTTCCATGCTTAGTATGTGGTGTTTATTTTAAACATTTGATCACGTCTTATCAACCATTCAGCATTCATGCATATATGATAATTACTCTAATTGGGTAGGGATGAGGAAAGTAACATTTTAGAGGTAAACCCACATATGCGTGGAAGAAGAGTGTAAAACCATCTGGGAGAAAGGACCCTCGGTACAATCAACCACCTGGATGGGTTAGTAGACTGTGGTTCACAGAAAACAAACAAAGCTTACAAGCTGCAGTGTCTTGTCATTGGCGAGACGAGAGTAGTTTGCGAGAGGTGACAGTGGACTCATGTTTCCTTCTAGAGACATTTCAGTGATCACCTCCTTGGAAGGGGTAGAGATCCCTGCAGCCTCTTCATAGCCCTCCTTGGGCTTCTGGGAGACTTTCCTCTCTTCTGAAAACAAACACAATACTAAAACATGTGAAGATTGGTGATTGCAGGTCAGAATACATATGTCTAGTTCTAAGAAAATATGATTCAAGCAGAATTTTCTTCCAACAATAAGAATGTAGGTTTTTAGGAAGATTAAAATACTATTTGTTTAAATTTTAAATCAGTAATTAGTTTTTGTTTGTTTTTTCTAAGTATTCAACATGCACTTTTGATTCGAGTGATTATATCAGCATTAGACTTATAAACTAACTTAACTCATACATTTTTCAAAAATTTTGATTCAACCCATCTCTAATATTTACAAATATGATGCTCCCAAATTACTATATAGACTATTACTAAAGAGATTTTATATCCTTTAAATTTAAAAATGCCATGTGGACATGATAGTCGAACCCAGGACCTTTAGCTTAGTACTGCTATTCTCTAAACACTGAGCTATCCAGGAAATGTCCTGTGCACACGGTCATTCTTCACTCATATTTTAAAGCAGAGTCTGTGATGCACAATTCCCATGTCACATATTTTTTTCAATATACAGGATACGATGTTTAGATGTGGCTATAACTGTAACTAACAAATATATTAGCTTAGCTATTTAATCCATTAACGAGATGTTCTCGGTTGCCTCTAAGCATCTGTAAGAGCGAGGCATGAAGATACTCACTGTCTTTGGTTTTCTTCTTGTCTTTCTTAGTCTTCCTGGGCACTTGCTCGGTGGAGGCTTCCTCGCCAACGAGGCTGGGCCTTTCCCTCGTCACACTCAAGTTCTCGCCATCAGAAGCGACCTGCTGGTAGTCTGATGATCCGACCGGCTGGTAGTCGGAAGGGTCTTGGCTCAGCCACAGGTCAATATCATCTGCTGGTGCCTTCAACAAAAACATGTCGTGTCTTTGTTACTTATTCAGAGTATGCTTAAGAATTTCACTTTAAATATTTGTCAGATTCAACTTTGATTCAATAGTAAAATTCCGGATCCAACAATTTTTACAAATCTAAATCCCCAATTCAACTTCGAATCTCAAGTCTAAATCCGAATCTTGGAAAAAATTATGAACATTAAGGAAATATTAATAGAATAATAGAAAATATAAATAGTAACTTAATGTTGACATTTTTTCATGTAATCCATTCATATATTCAGTTAAGTTTTAAATTACTGGCCTGAGGCCTGGTTGTCAAGTTCACCCTATAATTATTATTGGTTCTGAACTATCAATAAGCAGTATTAGAGCTCCAAAACTAATTTAATTTGAAAAATTGAAAACGTTGACTTTACACACCCTTAGAGTAATATAAGTCCTCGCCCGTTTATTCCAAGCATGGCTACTTACATCAATCAAATCATTTATATATAGACAATAATAACGGATTATTTAAATTAATAATTAAATACAACATTCTATCCAACAACATAGCAAAGTAAAGAAAAAAAAATCACAATAGTATTTAACTAACCTTAATCTACTTCTAGCCATGCTGACACAGTCCAGTTAGGGTATTTCTCTCTTCTGCTGAAGAGGGGATTTATGTACCCCGAAAATGTCATAGCTATGTGCTTAGTTGTGATTTTAATTGTGAAATTTAAGGCCCACAATTTTCTGCTAAGTGTGTAGGCCTTACTCTTCTATCCTCTTTTCAATATTTAATTTGATTTAGAAAATCCGGAATCGTGATTCTTTAACTCTAGTTTATTACAATAAGAAATGTGACCATCCGAACCCTAGAACCCAACGGTATTCAAGAGAATATAGATTCAAAAAATCTCAAAAATGTATCTCGAATACAATATGGAGAGCTTAATTTCAAATCACAATTTTATTTGTTTAATAAAAGGAAGTATATATATTTGTGTAGTTACTATTATTATTATTATTATTATTATCGTGCCTTACTACCCATTTGGGTTATACGCACTAACGCTAATGTGTAATGGTAAGGTGATTGTGAGATGAAATGGAGGACCTACAGTTTAACGTGGAATCCTAACCACGGTGGAGGCCTGGCATTCCTCACATTTACAAGATGTCTTGTCAGAGGTGAAGGAAGGGTTTGGTAAATTTGTGTAGTTGGGAGGGTAAAAGGTTACAAAAAAGGATGAAATTGTATAAATGTAATCAATTTACTAAAAAAAGTGTTTTAACTTTTTTTTATTAAATTTTAAATATTTTCAGTTTAAATAAAACTGTACATTTGTAAAGAATCAAGGATTCAAATTTGAATTTGACTCCTCTCTAATTACAATAAACCCTCAAATAAACTTGATATAACTGTAGAAAGAAACACACAAGAAAGCTTCCTTGTGCTTACAGGGTAAGTTTTGATATGACATCGTTCACCTTAAACTTTTTTGCTTTTTGTGAAAATTTGTTGGAGTTTTCACTTTTGTGACTCCATTATTTTCCACAATTTTCCTGCTGGGAATATTATGTGTGAAACTCTCCAGCGCAAAGAAGGGTGAGTGGGGGTGAAATTGTAGTCAGTAGTGGAAATACAGTAAATGTTTTATTTTGTATGAGACTTACTTTGCATCTATCATAGAAAAACAAGTTTATTATTAACCCTACACAAATTACATGCAGTCATCATGAAGAACAAACTATAGAACAAGGAAAAAGTTTTTGGGCAAAAAATAGAGACTACAAGCTGGGTAATAACGCCCACATTATTATTCATCCAGAGCTTGGCGCTGCACCCTTAAACGTGTCACTATCTTGAACTCAACAAAAATATATTTATTGAAGAACTGTTTGTATCTTGCAGTCTATTTAATGTATACTTGATGTTTATAATAAATGTGAGCACTGTTTTTAGTACCACATATTCATGACAGTTCAAGTTAAATGCATAAAATGTACCAAATGTTAGGGATCAGGAAGGTTTAATTTAGGGAAAAATTATCAGATTTGCGTGGAGGGATTGGATACTCCCTTAGAAAATCGAACACTGACCAGGATTCGAACCCCAATCATCCTGTCATCAGCAGTCCAGTCTAATGCGAGAATGACGCCTCAAACCATTTTACCAGTGAAGTGGGTAATGTGTGCTCGTAATTTGGGTAAGTAGCAACAGTAGAAATAAACCATACCTATCTGCTTGCCACTCCTACCCCATTCAATTTATGCAATAAAGGAAAGAGATGATTGTAGCAAGGAGTTAGGTTTGATTTATATCTATCACTGTATGTCTTCTAAGCGCTGAGGGCCAGCTTCACACCCATATCGGTCCACCTTACAACTACCGTACTGACCTTGAGATCTGGTGTGACTTGCTCTCTTTGTTTGTTTTTGTGCTTGCGATGCTCCTTGCTCTTGCCTTTTGTTTTGTCTTTCGTCTTCTTCTCTTTGTTACGGTGTTTCTTAGTCTTCTCCTTGATGACTAGATCTGTGGTCGGAGGTAAGTCTGCTAGTCTGTGCGCTCGCACTGGTAGCTTCTCTTCATCTCGGAGAGGCCTGAAAATAAACAACCAAAATGAATGAATAAAACATTTCATTTTTTCAGACTCACTAATTGCCAGCAGCCTTCTTTTCCTAAGGAAATATGATGAGGAGAGTGAATTTTTAGTAACTGCATCAACTTGTGTCTATAGCAGTGATTTTTAACCTTTTTAATTTCATGGCACACTAAACAAGGTGCTAAAATTGTCAAGGCACACCATCAGGTTTTTATCAGCAAAAATATATTATTAAGATTGTGTTTACAGGTCCAATAACTATCATTGTGTTATTTTTAAAAATAATGTTGATCATGGATTTAAAAAGGTATATTTTTAGTTTTAATAAAGAGGACAGATGCATCCTGAAAATTTCATAATTATGTGTTTTGTTTTTAATTGTGAAGTTTTGTTTTTAATTGTGAAGTTTTAGGCTTACAGTTTTTTATTAAGTGTGTAGGCATTGCCCTTCTGTCTTCTTTTTAATGTTTTATCTAAAATAACCCTTTGGCGTCATTTTTCCTTTACTTTTAAAATAAACAAATATATAATCACAACATTTTAAAATTATGAATTTACTCAAAATCAACTCTAGCTCAGGAGCTTTTTTGAAATACTTAAGTTGAATTAAAAAAAACCAAGCTCACAGACCCCTAGTTAGTTCCTATATCCTTGGTTGTGAAGAGACTTATAAAACAAATTGAAGCCCATAAGTACATGAGAAAAACTCACTCGTCCAAGTCAATGTCCAGGGCTTTGTGAGGGTCATCACTGGGTCGACTGTCATGGTCGTCTCCATCAGAGAGCTGGGCTCCTTCTGGCATCTCACCGATGTCAGTGTTGACAACATGGACAGGAGTATCACCTTCTTCCTCACTCGACACCATCGCATTCCCCCCTGACATAGAGCATGACATAAGTTTTTTAAGCGTGAGTATAAATACCCAAAACAAAATATGGTGGAAAATGAATTTAAAAATGTCCCAATTTCAATTTTAATTGAATCAAGAGGTTTGTGAAAATATGATTAAATTGAAATAAATAAGATTCTAAAAAAAAACTCCATGGCGCAAGCCCTCAATCGAGCTATGCCGAGCAAGGGATCACCGCTAACATATGCAGATGGTCAACACATCAAACCATCCAGCCATTAATCTCAATTTTCTAGACCGCAGCTGCCTCTTATTTATTCAAGCAGTTCCTTATTTGTCCTCAAGAGGCTGTTTTTGGCCCCATTCCAGATCCATGATTCTAGTACACGCCCGAGATCAAACTGGAGACCTCTGTATCCATAACCAGGAATTCTAACCACTATACCACAAAGGTGGTCACAAAGACAAATCTTATTTTGTCTTCACATTAGATTTATTTTTTGTAATTTACTTTTAATACTTTATTGATGTTAAATTTCAACATTTTATCATAAGTTTGGTAAGATATGTAAGAAAGTTATACAATGTGTGACAGGATTTAATAAGGACTATCTCTCATACAGAGATGAAAAACAAGGTAAATGGCTGTGATGCGTGTAAGAATTTAAAAATAGATGTATTTTTATTCAAATGAAAATAAAGTATTATTTTGGGTTTATTCCTAAGATCATGCCTAATTGATTGGGGTTGTGCATCAATGCATGTCTGGTTGTAAAGAGGGATAAATGACACTGTAACATATTTTAAATTAGGATGGATAGCCAGCACACTTACCTTGGTGATATTGGAGTAGAAATACCAGTGGAGTAGAGTACCATGATTTAGCTTGGTGCTCTATTCCAAATAACTGTAACATATTTGAAACATAATTTACCTTTCTTGCCCTTCCTCTTCTTTTTCTTCTTTTGTCTTTTTTCGGATTGTAGATCTAAGTTGTAATACTTGTCAGATGAGGCTAATCCTGAGAACATTATATAAGATAAACATTATTTATAAAATATATCATATTAATAATAATATTTAGCACCGCATCTTACTACCCGTTCGGGTTATACGCTTTAAGTACTAATTACTCTATTGGATTAGGAATTGGGAAGGTTGAATTAGAGGAAGTGAACCCGAATTTGCGTGGAAGAAGAAGGAAAAACCACCCCCAGTTCACCCGGCCGAGATTCGAACCTCGATCTCCCCGTCCTCAGCAGTCGAGCTCAACACGACAAACGCGTTAGCCAACTACGCCACCGAGGCGGGTAAAATATATCAAAACTTAAAAAAATATATATATATATAATACAGTGATATAAAGCTCTTTAAGGATTGCGGTATTGGGTAGCTTGGTGGTTCAGAGCCTATATAATTATTGGAAAATATCAACAACCAAGCCTAAGACCATTAATTTAACATTTAACAAAAAACATAAATGTTATAATAATAGATCATTTGTTTTTAACATTTAGTAGGGCTCTGCGAGTACTCTCGAATTTTAACCATTGAGCTGAGCTTGTCATTAAAGCTCAGAGCCGAGATCAAAAGGTTTGTAGGCTTGTCATTTTTGAGCTTCTTCTTGATGTATGTACAAATACATTTTTAAAACATAATGGTAAGTGTTAGCTATTTAATTTAAATTTATAAATCATTCAGGAACTTAAATTCTTATGCAATGCATGACAAGGCGATGTAAATAAAAATAGCTAATATAGATCACTAATTACTTGAATAATCTTTATTTTTACTATCTTTAAATGGTTCGTTAAATTATAATTTCAGTTAAAATAAAAAAGTGTAACATTGAGAATTCATATTGATTGTTTTCATACCTAAGATATTTAAAACTTGTATTAATTCGTTCAACTCCAAAACTAACATTAGTTACTTGTTAGCTGTCTAAGCTCAGTGTTGATCAATATTGCAATAAACATTTCATATTGTCTACTAGAAATATTGGTTTAACCATCTTATTTTTCATTTTAAAGTATAAACATTAACATTTATGAGCTTTATAAATATAATTGAAATGTATTATGTAGTAAGATAATTTCTAGTTCAAGCTCATATAAGACACATAGGCAACTGCGCATAACAGAATAAAATTGGAACCGAAGAAGTGATCATGCGTGATTATTATTTTAAGAACTAATCAATGAAATATGAAACATTTCAAATTTATAACTGTTTGTGATTCTTATGTTTTATTATAGTGAAATTAAAGTCAGCTATTTTAGGGGAAGTATTAGCTTATTTAAAAGTATATTTTATTAACTTTTTTTTTGTGGTCATACTCAGTGAAATTGTATTGTCTTTAAAGAGATGAGTGTTGAAACCATTTTGCTTGTTTTTTGTATTTTTGTTGATTATTTTTGTATTTTTTTAGTATTGTCATTTTTTAAACTTTTTTCAAAGGTTTATACTATTTATAAAAATATCACATTTTAAAGATGTGGTATTTAAATTTTATGCTCATTTTGAATGGTGTCATTAAACAAATATATATTTTAAAAATAGGAATACTTGTACTTCAACTTGACGCAAACTTGGAAGCTTTTTTGGGGAAAAAAAAAACAAAAAAACTTGCAGGCCCCTAACATTTAATTACCATTTAAATTATCTATTATTCCATTATATTTCTATTTCCTATAAGATGCATAATTTTCCACAAGATTCCAATTAGAAATCTATATTCGAGATTTAAAAGTTAAATTAAGAATCAAATTTGTAAAATAATGGATTTGACACTACTGTAACATTGACAATGCACCTTTCAAGGCCTTGCCTGGGATTTGCAGTGAGACAGGGAGCTCGATTTCAGCCACTGGTATCTCGGCATAATCGTCCAATGAGTGGCTGTTTGACATGAGGCTGTTAGTTTTGTTATTGCTGTGCTGATATGACTTGAGGTAATGCGGGTTGTTGGCTCTCTCTTGCTTTCTTGCTTCGCGTAGCTAAATAAAAATACATTCGTTAAACAAACATCTTATCTAAACTCTAAAGTAAATTATAGTTCATAAGTTTGTCTTTAGTCTTAACAGTTAAAAGTAGGGCACTTACATGGTTGAGATGCTTGGGCTTCTAAAATAGGTTTGATCCCGGTCGAGTGGTTTTTCCTAAATTGTTTTCCACTCTCCCTACACTTCCTATAAATATAGCCTCCATTATCCCTAAAGCCATTAGCATGTAACCCAAACAAGTAGTTAGATCCAGTGCTTAAAATATTCAAAAAAAGTGCTCCTTGAGGCTTTTGTAAACCAAAGCTAAGCATGCAGTTAATATTGGTTTAGTTACAATTTCCATTTCTTCTTCGGTCAGTTCTGTCTTTTTGTGGTTGTTAGAATTGTAGTAACTGTCCTTGTCTGACTTCACAAAGATATCATTGGCTCCAACAGATATTTTTTGGTCCTCATCCTCGGAACTTTCTGAAGGAGGGTCATTGATCCACATGTCCAGGTCCAATCTTAACAATATAGGAGCAAATATCAAATGTAAAGTTTGGTTTTATAAAGAAAGAGGTGTGCAAATACAATTTTTGTCGAAACTTAATTAGACACAAAATATTCGTGGCTGGGTGCAGACAAAGTGATATGACCGCCAAGTGGATCAACTGCTAAACAAACTTCAATATGGATCCAGTTATGAGTGGATTGAGTATCAGACCTGTTTATACAATACATCGTTCCTGTATCTAAGTACATCATCATTATAATGTAATAATTATTGCAGTGCGTAAAGTCTATCTTTATCTCATATAGAATGATCCTCCAAATTTTAACAAACAATTATTTTATAATAATCTATTTTTAAGATTGCATGTAAATATTATTTAAGCTTTTTCATGTATAAGTGGACCCCACACTTTGAGGGTTCTACCACATTGAGGGGGGGAACGGGACAGTAATTTCTAGGTGAATCCGGACATTTCTAAGCCCCATATTTTTACTTTGTTTGTATTGTATTAACTTGTCTGTCACTTGAGCCACTCTTAACTGGACTTATTTCGGTGTTTATCTACCAGTTTACCCCCAATATAATCTACATTATTTTAACCTTTAGGTGATGTAAAATGTTTAAAAATTACATGTAATGCACTGAACAACATGGAATGACAAAAAATTAAAATTAATGTGTAGCGTACTGTTAATATTTGTTTGGGGAAGGCTTTGTAATTTAAGAAAGCTAAAATTTTTGTTCAGAGAAAACTTGAAATGAAATTGAAGTTTTTGAAGCACCTTATAAAAGAAAAACCCATCTTGAAGGTAGCATAGCATATAAATGTCCATCAAAACAATCTAAAGTTAATAATTAATTTTCAACTCACCCCTCTGGCACCTGCACCTTTCTCTGCGCCTTGGGTGCAACAGGGTTGAGCTCTCCGACAAAGAGTACAGCCATCTCCTGGGCCAGTCCTAAATCTCCCTTGTTGGTCTGTTTCTGGAGGAACCTCACCAGCTGCAGGGCGGAGCTGGCTCGCTCCTGCACCTCGAGATCAGCACTCGACACAAACTGAGGGAGACACTCGGCCACCACTTCGCAGAGCTAGTCAGTCATAACACAACATTTTAAACTCGTATTTGTTTTATCAAGATAAAAAAATGAGTATGTAAAATAGTTCTTGGTAAGAATGCCCCTGTCAAAAGTCATGGTTACACCGATGACTAATGGGGAAGGCTTTATGGATGTAACCCCCATCTACATTGAACTGTAGCAGTCTTTATCTTAAAGGACTACAATATGGCTCTAACTTAGAAGCACAAATTTTGAATAATTTTCAAATCGAATTATATCCAAGTTAAAGATGCTAAAATTATGGTATTGAATAAAAAGAGTTGTACATTATATAAAAAAAGATTGATTAATTTTAGATTCTAGTCCTAAAGTTTAACATGTATTTAATGTAAGTTCTTTGACATGTTTATGCAACATTAGTTAACCTTTCCAAAGTTAAACAGTAAAGATCACCCCCATCTGTTATGATTATAAACTATTTCAATGTATATTACTCAGCCCTCAAAGTTAACACATTTGTCACATATTATCCAAGGGTGAGATTATAAGCAATGTGAAGCTTTTATAAAGGATATTTTGGTAAAGAAAGTGCAGCTTATTCTTTGATCAATATGGTAACAATTATTAAGCATTTACTTTACTTAACAAGAAGTTTTATTAAAAATACATTAACAAATTTTAGGCACATTGTGGGATTTGCTACGGCAGAAGAATGGAAGAAAATAAAGAAGGAATGGATGTGGAAGGAAAGAGCTGATTATGATTGATGACTATAAGAAAGTTCTTAGTGTCAGTGCTCAAGAGATCCACTTGTGTTACTGTATGGATTAAAATCAATTGCAAGACTGTTTCTGGGGCCGCAATTTCTAACATCTTTAAGTGCAAAGACCTCTTCTGAACTTACAAAATAAAAGGAGAACCTCTCATTCTAAGAGTTGTTAATATAAATATACCTAAAGGCACAATTATAGGTTGAAATATGGTTTTGTAAAGACTGTTGTGTTTGGACAAAAAAAAATGTGACCTTTATTAAAATCAAAGTGATAGATTGTAGTTTAAAATCAGTCGAGCATGCTAGAGTACATTCAATTGTTTGTAGCAGAACAGACAGTCCCACAGCAGATAACTTTAAGTTGGTAAGATGTATTAAGCCTATTTTCTCTTAAAAATTATTAATTTTATTTCTAAGGCTATATTCAAAGACCAACTTGATCATAAAAATAGGATTGTCTTTTCAAACTATTCAATGAGTCTATTTTGATTGCCAGGATTGCTTTTGCCCCTTCCGAGTCAGAGATGTTTCCCATAGAATACCGAAGCATGGTGGTGGGCTCACCCATGTTGATTCTCGTTTTACCCCCAAGTCTGTGAACCTTGTGTTTGAATTCCAATGATGTACACTGCAGGTTGATTAGTTTGTTTTATTTCAACAATAAATACTATGGTGCCATAAAGCGACCTTCTTGCTTAGAGATCCACTTTCAAGTTTCATGACCCCATGCCCCTATCTCCAGTTCACACTCAAGCGAACAGTCCCCGAACTAACCCTGGCTCCGCAAAGAACTTTGCTGTGATTGACACTTGACAAGAGAGAAGTGGGGGATATAATTGTAACACATTTCCACCACCAACTTACCTTGTTTATTATGTCTGTGTCCTCCTGATCTTCTGCAGTGGACAGAATATTGGCAAACAGCTTCAGGATGTTCTGGACGTACACAGCTTGAATATGACCCGGCAGTGTGAATACTCTTCCTCGCAACATAGCTTCCAAGGTTGCTTGGGGGTCACTCAAATGCCTGCACATTGAGATGAATGTTATTAAAACATAGTCTAGTGGGAAAACACACTATTTAAAATGTACATAACCACCAATCTGGGAAAGTTTCATCTTAAATACAAACCGTTCAAAGCCACATGGAATCTTCATCAGAAAGTAGAATATGAAACAGCTACATATATTTGTTTTGTTTGTTTGTTTTTAGCACCACGCCTTATTACCCTTTCAGGTTATATACATATATACTAATTGTTCTAAAGTGTTAGGTATGAGGAGGAGAGCTGAATTTAGAGGAAATGTGCCCATATTTGTGTGAAGGTAAAGTGGAAAACCACCCTCAGACCCCTAATCCGAATCTAACCATGCTATCCTTGTCAACAGCAGTCTAGTCTATTGCGAGAGTGACGTCTTAAGACCATGCAGCCACTGAAGTGAGTAGCTACATTGACAATAGCAGAACCTCAAGAGAATTATCCTTATTTACCAGAAAAGTTATTCTAAAGAAAAAGATCAAGTTAACATAACTGCAGCTAACTTCTTGTTCAGATTGTTATTATTATTATTATTAATATTAGCACCGCGTCTTACTACCCGTTCGGGTTATACGCACTTACGCTAATGTGTAATGATAGGGTGATTGTGAGATGAAATGAAAGACCTACAGTTTAACGTGGAATCCGAACCACGGTGGAGGCCTGGCATTCCTCACATTCACAAGATGTCTTGTCAGAGGTGAAGGAAGGGTTTGGAAATCAGATAAATCTGTGCCGGGACCAGGGATTGAACCCCGGCCGCCAGCATAGAAGTCTGACACCTTACCCCTAGACCGCCAGGTCACCTTCAGATTGTTAAATGTCGATGAATATGCAATGTTTTCACAAATGATGTGTTAAGCTAAGGTTACACCAGAGAGGATACAAGTGAACATAAGCAAACCAAACGTTCACATTTGTTCGGTTACATTCACATATGCTCGCGATCGGTACTGAACAGGTGCGATTACACTAGATAGAATAAGTGAGAAAAGTACCAAATTGTACACGATTAATTATTGATCCGTGAGTGTGCCAGTGTGATTAAAAGAGTTTGGAAAATGGCAAAAAGGAGTATGCAAGATGAAGATGAAGTTGAGTTGGCATTGCTTTGTCTGGCAGGGGCCATGATGAACGTTAGGAAGAAGATGTGAGATTGCCAAATTTGGGTGAGTGAATTCTTTGGGGATGCGTGAGACACACGGAGAAAATAAGCTATTACAACAGTTGACTCCATTATAAACCTAATTAAAGTGCCAATCACAGGAAGAAGAAAACTGTACTACAATGAACTCAACCCCTTGATGTTATACCTGGTCACATCAAAAGAAAACCGGGCAGGTGCAACCACGGATATCCTTTGATGATTTTCTTAAAAACTGAAAATAATCGGAACAGAGGCCAACGCGAAATTGCACTTAGTGAACATGTGCAAAGCCAAGTCTACCCAAGGCTGTTTGGTGGCGTACTCTGTGTCGGTCACACTGAAATAATTTTCATGTTTACTACTACTTGTTTGCTTGTGTTCTCTTCAGTGTAACCTTAGCTTAAATGTTTTACCTTTATTTGTGCTTTATTTTCTACCATTCTTTAATGTTTATTTAACTAATCAACGTTTTATTATTTATGAGCAGGTGTTGATTGATGCGGTAAGAAAGAGGTGTGATTGTGAGACAAAGTACTATAATCGACTCACTCTGAGAACTCGCCGCAGATCCAAGCGGCCGCATAAAGCACCTCTGACATGGTTGACCTTTGAGCAGAGCCTGATGTAAGGAAGTGGGCGTTGTCAAGTAGCAGTGCCATCTGTTGGACTGCAAACTGACGAATAGCCTGCACTCTGATGGCCACATCTAGCATTTGTGTTGCCACAAGACAGCCGTGCTGACTGCCTTCCATTCGTGTCAGTTCAACAAGTACACTTACATACCTGGAAAACATTATTGCCGCATGTATTATAGTTAGGGAAGGGACCCTTGAATTCCTAAAATCCTTAAGGCATTCGCGTCAGTTCAACAAGTACACTTACATAGCTGGAAAACATTATTGCCGCATGTATTATAGTTAGGGAAGGGACCCTTGAATTCCTAAAATCCTTAAGGATATTCAAGATAATTTAGGATTTGACACTCAAATTCTAAAAAAAAAAAAACTTTTTTCTATTTATCAAGTCAAATTTGTTTTATAGCTTTAATACAGCTTATTGGTAGTTTAGAACTGATTATAATTAAAGGATTAATCCAACAGCCAGACCCCTGATTAGTAATTCAACACTTAAATGGAGGTGTGGCCAAAGGCAGCGCCAGTATTTTTACAATTTTTGGCCAAATTAAATTAAATATTTCTCCACTAGCAATATAGAGTTTAGTTTTCTGCACATGCTAATAACAACAGATCTTGAATATCTGTCAAGGGTGTCCTGGAATTTCGTCAAAACATTTTCTCTTTATTTAATTTTTTTTGACAAAATTCCAGGATACCCTTCCTTGATAGATATTTAAGATCTGTTGTTATTAGCATGTGCAGAAAACTAAACTCTATGTTGCTACTGGAGAAATATTTTATTTATTTTGGCCAAAAAAAAATGTAATGCTATACACAGTGTAAAATTATTCATGCTCCCTTCTATCGCACCTTAATGTATGGAAATTAAAATGAATAGATTATAAGAAAGAATGTCAACATTTAGTTACTATTTGTATTTTATATTATTCTATTAATATTTCCTCTTATATTCATAATTTTTTCCAAGATTTAGATTCGGTTTCAGGTTTTAGATTCGAGGGTAAAGTGGAGAATCAAATTTGTGGATTCGACCCGACTATAATTACTGGATGACAAAACCAGGAATATTTTAAAATCAAATAGGAAGTGAACCAAGATTTGGTTTGGCTTCAAAACATTAAGTTTTTTATTTAGTTTGATGAGGATTCAGACTATTTAACAACAGCTTCTCCATGTTTTGTGTGATACTGCTACTGTGGGTTATTTTCTTATGAAGTAGGAAGGAATAGAGTAGAATTATAGAGAAAGTGTACATGCATTTCTATGGAAAACTATTCAGGAATAAGCCACCTTAATACACCTGGCCAATATATAGAATCTGACCTCGTTGTCGCCAACAATCCTGGCAAGACGAGAACAACATCTTTGTTCACATGATTGCCAACATTGATCTTGCGATACTATACATGATGGAAAATGACAGATGGTATTCCATGTGGTGTACGCACCACTCAAAGTTGGTAATATATTGGTAGTTGTTCTGTGAGCAGATCTGGATAATCTTGGAGAGCAGCTCATCCCTGTAAGTAGTGCCTTCTGCCTTGTCCATGTGTACCATCAACTTCTTTACTATTTCCATTAGATTCTTCTTTGACACCTGCGGACAAAACATAGATAGACGGTTAGGGGTGTGTAGTGGCCAACTTTTAAATGCCAAGCAAAGCTTAGTTTTTTTTAGATCATTGCTTCTTACTGCCTGTCCAATATGCATAAGATAGTTACACCTATGGGGTAGGGATGAGGAAGAAAACATTTTGGAGGTAATCTACTCGTATGTGTATGGGAGGATAGTGGGCAACCATTTAGGAAAAACCACTCTGAATAGAACCGACCGGGATTCGAACCCTGATCTTCCCGTCATCAGCAGGCAAGTTTAACATGAGAGTGCTTGCTGCATTAAACCATTTGGCCACTGAAGTGGGTGCTAAGCGAAGTCAAGGTTAATATTTGTGTTACTGTCACTTAACTCTAATTCTAAATTTGCAAAAATAAAAAGAAAGCCTTAAAGAAAAGACAAAGCACACTTAAGTTAATTTATGCTTATGCTGGCATATCTGAATTTATCCATGTTTACGCTACCACTACTCGGTGTTAAAATACTGTTTAGTAGCCGTTTAAAAATGATTATTTATTGAGCTATTTCAAATCGGTTCATAATATTTATAAGGTTATCATGGGTGTTGAAGTAAAATGAAAAGAGATCTTTTTTAGCACAACGCCTTACTTCCTGTTCGGGTTATATGCATGCACTACTAATCATGCTGATTGGTTAAGGATTAGTAAGAATTATAGAGAAAGTGTACCCACATGTGTGTGGAGGAAGAGTGGAAAAACATTTAGTAAAAACCATACTCAGTACACCCGACAGGAATTTAAACCTCGAGCTCCCCATGTTCGGCAGTCCAGTCTAATGTGAGTGTGAAGCCTTAGATCATGCGACCACTGAAGTGGGTCAAAGTGGATATAGACTTCAAATTAGACATTTATAAGCTTCACACACAACTTTAAACTCATATGATACATGTGCAAGCTATTAAAGGCTTATCCTAGTTTACTTTAAGAGCAGACACAAGACTGTCAGGTCAACATAAAACTCATTTCTTAAGATGATTAATTTCTGATACTAGCTGACAACCAAGCTTGGGATCCTTAGCTTGGTAGAGAGATGAAATAGAATAGGGGGGAAAAAACAACCCAAATGTTAACATTTTTTGTTATAATGCCATGTGCCATTTACGAACATGTAATGAGAATGTAAAAGGAAAAAAATCCCAAGGAAGAGATGGGAAGAGCAAAATGGTTGCGATTGTCTATGTCTGGCACAGCTTCGCATATGAGTGTCTCAATTATTAGCCAACAGATGGCAATAGTAAACACAATGAGTCACAAACAAGCTTCAGCTGCAGCTGAGTTTGTGTGAGTTGTTTTAATGGAACTATGTTAATTCAAGTTGAAGACAAAGGTTTCGGTTTCACAGCCCGTGACATCGTATCTCAGAAAGACCGCTAATGTAAACAATTTTATTTTTTTAAATGTTGGGTCTCTGAAAATCTCGCGCCCTAGGCATGTACCTAGTCTGCCTAGTGCCTAGTATTGATACTTTACTAATATTGATTTTTTTTATACTAGTATTTTTTCACTCGGTACTTTTTTTCCAATACTTTTAATGATATTAGTACTCACACTTCGGTATCGAAAGAAACAACTTTTTTTTGTTATCTTCACTAATGCTGGGAATATATGTTTAATAGAGAGACAAGCAAGAAGCAACTCTAGCATTCAATCTCTTTTAACTTGTCATAATTCATAGATGTTCTTTAATATTTATTTATCAATACAGCCTGATGCCTGACCAGGCGAGTAGCAACCAGTCTACTACTCATTTATCAACGAGCACGGTCATCACAAACTAAACAAAAGAAGCTTTTGAAGTAAACTCAAAAGTGTTCCAAGCTGACAAAACAGAAAAGTTTAGGTGTGTTTAGATACCGATACATACTGTCATCGATACTTTTATTTTGATACTTTTAGTGAGTACAGTATTGATACTTTTCTTTCGATATGGCATCCCTAGTAATGCAACGCTGTTCATTTTAACTAATATTCAGTTTAATATTAAATTAATGGTCTGGGGTCTGGTTGTTAAGTTTACTCTATAGTTATGTTAGGGGCTGGAACACTAATTTAGAGTATTACAGCTCTAAAATAGATTTCAATTAAAAGTTCAAAAATAAAAATAATGAAAAATGTGAATCTTAAATTTGATTAAAAATAGTTTCAAATTCTTGAATTTCCTTAGAGATTCAAAGGGTGCATCCCTAGTATGAATGTGAAACTTGTTCCAAGTTGACAACTCACCATTCCATAGAGCAAGTCAAGTGCTCTTAACCTAATGGACTCGTCCTTATCGTCCAAACACTGCATGATGAGATCTTTGTGAGCCTGGACAGACTTGGGGTGAGTCTTCAATATCTTGGACATTGCTAGGAGCCCCAGGTATTTCACTGCAATAAACAGGATTCATTTACTTCTAAATACACGGCTTCCATTTTTTTTAAACCCATTACAGTATCCAGCCTGTGGCCTGGGTCAGTTTCTTAGTCAAGCTATATATTTCCCACTACTGGCTTGCTAGGACTGTCGTAGCTTCATATGCCTTATAATCTAGCTTACCACCAGGACAAGCACAACATCCAGTCCCCGGCCGCTAATTCGTCACTGTGAAAGGGTAAACCCACATTTCACCAATGATACATTTTTCCGCCATGCCGGGAATCTAACAGGGGACACTTAGCACCGTAGAGAGACATGCTACCGGCTGAGCTAAGGTGTCGGATAACAGGTTGAACTAGTAGAGATTTATTTAAATAACATTCCCATTTACAGGTATTTTAGTTTCAAACTAAAATTGTACAGCCCCTATGGCAGAGGTTTCCAACCCGAACAATAAGGTCTTGCTTAATGCAAGATCACTAAAACATTTCATGTTGAGCATGTTTACAATTCAGCAATGATATAGTAAAACGATTAAAAAAAAGTTACCACTAAAAATAAATTAAAATTAATATTTTGTTAAAATAGCAAAACATTTATTCCATGGGATTTGAAAGCTAAGACATGTCTCTTAGGTATACAAAATTGCGATATTAATATCAATTTTTTATTATTTCTATGGAATCGAATTTGACATTCTTTTTTCAAATGTTTGCTTCACCCATTCCCTAGCAAACGTGTAGTAAAGCTATCTAACAGCCATTTTTGCTACTCATTTATTGCTTTATTCATGCTTAGGGTAGAGCATTGAACCGGTAGTTCCATCTGTCAGTTTCAATATGAAGTATTCAAACTAGCTAAAAGTTAGTGGTTTATTGATATATGGCATTATACTAACTTATTACACTGAAAAGTTGATTTGCCCTTGTGCTAAGGACATTTTGGGCAAACAAAAGAATTGTTAAATTCCCGTGCCTGGGAAAGGTTTAAGCTCTTAGATTTTTGAACTTAAATAATAAGTGAAACAGATATAAATAAGAAAGTCAACTCTATATTAAAATAAATGGTACTCACAGTTTTGATCAGAATCTTCAATCAATATTCTAAGTTTTTGGACACAGAGCTGAAACAAGCCGAGTGTAATGATCAAATACATATTTTGGTAGCTTGACTAAGAAAACATTATTAAAACAAAACACATCCAATCAATGAAGCTAATACCTGTATAGAAGCACTGTGATTGGGCATTCCAGAGGATATTGAGATCAACACTGAAACACAGATTCAAGAAATGTTATTTTTAGGTTTTTTAGAGCTGGTGTCTCCTGAAAATAATAGGCTAATTTCACTAATATGTTAGGGATTGGGAAGGATGAATTTAGAGGAAATGTACCTACATTTGCATGGAGGGTGAGAAACCATTTAGAAAAAACCCTCAGTAGACTCAGCCAGGATTCAAACCCCGAACTCCCAGTCTTCAGCAGGCTGGTCCAACACGGGAGTGATAACTCTGACCGTTCGGCCACTGAAGCAGGTTATTTTATTTTAATTATAAGTGTTTAGGCTGTGTTTAAACTATTCGTTATTACCATTTTAGTCCCCCAAATGGTAGAGTTGAAACAATGCTTACCCCACATGAAGGAATAAATTTAGCAGCTGACCAGGCAGATTATAGCTCCATCTTCTGTACAATTAAATGATGTATATGTTCATTTTTTTATAGGATCTGGATTTAAAGGTAAATTGGAGATTTGAATTAGTTAAATAGTGGATTTGACTCAACTCTAAAAATAACTCTTTTTTAAAACTTAGTAAAACAACTTAAATATTTTCCAATGAAGATTACATAAAACAGAATCATGATGGAGCGCCTGATTTGAGCTGTCTTACTCTCCATAATGTGTCTAATCCGTGGTGTGAGAAAAGCTGTTAAAAGTTGCAAACATTTAGCTGTATCCAGATGTAGCTATGAGGTGAGTAGCACACACAAAAAACAACTGTATAGATATATGGAAAGGTTGCTGATACTCACCAGCAATTACAGTGTTGATACACTCGTACAAGAGAGACATGGCTGACGTGCTGGAAAAACACAACACCACTTTTTACCATTCATTTTCACATACACAATTTATATTTTGAAGAAGACAAAGGAAAGATGGATCAAAACATATAAAAGTACTGAACAAAATATGACTTTTACGATTAAAATAAAAACTCGGTTCACACTTTACATTGGAGTCATTGGACAAAGAGATAATGGCTGCCTCTTGAAGAAAATCTATAGTTACCATCCAATCCGGGTTTCATGCCATCAGAACTCTTCAGGAGGGAATGTGAAACTTGCAAATCAAGGGAGGAAAAGGAAAATTGTAAAGAAAGATAGTACACTTAGCTTGGAATAAGTAAAAGTATTAACATAAAGGACAACGAAAACAGGAAATATACATTGGATGAATAAAACCTAGGACTGGGGATTGGGAGGTAACAATCGATTTTCTTCAAGAGACAGCCATTACCTCTTTGTCCAATGACTGCAATTTAAAGTGTGGACTATGTTCTTTTCATTGTAAAAGCCATAGTGTTTGTTCCTTTCATACATTTCTATCCACCTTTCCTGAACCTTCTTCCAAATATAATCCAATTAACTCAAAGTGAAAAGAGGTTTTCCTTATAGAGATATATAAACAGTTTAATTAATTTTAAAACAAAGTTTAAATAGGTTCTCCCTCTTGATAACCATAGTTTTACTAAAGTAAGAATATTTTTCATGCGTAGTGTCACTTGTTTACGGGGGGAGGGGCACACACAAGCCAATTTGTCGTGAGTTTGCCAATTATTTGGCAGAGCAATAATATCATAGAATACTATCTAAATAAAAAATACTTGTATTCAATAGTGATTTTTTATAAATCTTCCTAATTTTGTTACATATTTTATGTTTTTGAAAAAAATGTCATCAAATTTTGTAAAATAACAGTTATCTAGAAAAATTGAAGGACTTAAAATAAATTATTTCTAGTGATAAGAAGTATTTTTAAAACATTTGCTAAGTTTCAAACTTAACGTTTTCGTTTAAAAATAGTCACACCATGTATAAATTATGTGACTCTTATAATTTGATTCATTATTGTTTCAATATTTATTCACTTTTTTTGGGGGAGATTGAGGAATGAAGGGGAACATATTTTTTATGGAAGTTAATTATGGTTCTTAAAGTAGCTATCTAATAGATGATTCTAGCATCATAAATGCAGGAAAACAATGTAGGCATGGTTGCACAGGATACGACACCTTGAAAAATGGCAGAGCAAGGATCAAAAAAGCTTTTCGACATAAAGCAAGCAAGGCTGTGGTGATTACCTGTGGATGAGGTTTGTGAGCGGTTCTATGAGTTTTTTACCAAGCCGAGGTTCCAGAGGGGTTAGGGCGCCAAACTGAAAATAACAACAAACAACTTAATAGATTGATCAACCTACATGCAACAGGACAAGGTAGGGAGGGGGAGGCGTCCATGGCACAATTACCTGCAAATGAGCTCTATTAGCGGCTGGGTCAGTTTGAGACCAACTCTCGTTTCTATGTGAGTCAGAACACCAAACTGTAAATTAAGTATGGTAGTAGATGTAAAAAAAAAGTAACATTAAAGAACAACAGGTCCATTTAATTTTATGCTAAACAAAGAACAAACAATTTCCCAATAAAATATTTTCAAAACTTGGCATGAGGTAATTTTTTTATCTTTGGTTCAGCAGCCAGACACACTAACAAGTAGGTTAAGATATAAAAAAGATAAAAACATAGCTTTAATTACAGTCACATCTTGGAGATAATCCTAAATAAAACCAATTAGCTCCTTAGGTCGTCGTCATCGTCATCCGACGTTTCTCCCTCTGTGGGTCGTCTGGCACATCCTCTTCCATTCCTGTCGATATTTCCAAACTTCTCCCCCAGCCATGCGTCTCCAGTCCACTCCTCTAGTCTCCATGTCCTTCTGCACTTGGTCCATCCATCTTGCCCGTGGTCTTCCAATAGGTTTTATACCCTTCTCCTTACTCTGTAAGGCTTTCTTAGGCATTTTATTCTCCTCCATTCTCATCACATGACCTAACTATAGCAAACTTTTTCTTTACAGTGCCTCTTCTAATGATATAACTAAAGACATGCAAAAGGTGAGGTTAATTTTAGGGGAAAAGTGGTGTTATTTTTTTCTAAAAGTGATATTATATGCTGAAAGCAATGTTATTATTTACTTAAATATTAATCAAATGAGTATTCATTAAAAAACCTATGATATAATTGTCTACATTTTTCATTCATATTGTTTATTTAACTATTTATTTACATATTCGGAGAAAAATCAAATATAAATACACACATAACATTTCATGATTAGTATCACAATATCATTACCTTCCAGTTTTACAAATAGCAATATAAGAATAATAGATTATAATTTTAGGTTTCGACCAGACAATGATAACATCGAAACATGTTGTTCTAAAAGACTAAACAACTATAAAATAAGGAGAAGGAAATAAAAATAAAGAAGGTCTAATTTTGCCAAACATGACCGCATGTAGCAAGGGCACAGACAAATAAATAACAGATACACAGCCTTACAGGAGATTTGTTGCATCCCCCGAGTCAGGTAGAACTTAAATATCCAGTGATAACAGCGCTTCCAAGTGAGAATTCTTTAAAACAACTCACTTGCAAAATGTTCCTTGTGAGAAAGATAAGCTGAAAGCTAAGAGCTGCCTTCTCTCCAAGTACAATAGTTCAGGTAGTGGTAAGCCCTTACCCCGCCTCACTCCCCTTTCATTGATCAAAACTTTCCAAACAATCGAGAGTGTTGGACCCAAAGATACAATGCCAGTGCTTATACAGTTTAAACATAAAGTGACACAAGTCTTGAAAATGAACTTATAAATGAATTATTAAATATTTTGTGACCAGCTTCCGTGACCACAATTCTCTGAGATTCACTTCTTCGTTAGACTGGACTGCAAATAACTGGGACATCAGTGTTCGAATCCTGATCGGGTGTACTGAGTGTGTTATTTCCTAATATCCTTATAATTCTCCTTCAACGTAACTGCAGGCACATTACCCCTTAGGTAATCATCCTAAATGTTTGGATTGCATTAGTTATTGGAAACAAAGTATAATTTTTTATTTATTTTTTTACACATTCAGGCTCTAAGCATGGCATATGTACTAAAGTAGCCCCATGACTTCTTTGGTGCTGACTGACAGCTCAGAGCTGACTTCTGACGATTTTGAAAAGTTACCAGACCAAATTATGTATCCCTACATCGAATCATATGATCTGCCAAAACATGTGTTTAGCAGCTGTCACTTCTGACAGTCAAAACTTAGGTATATATAGTAGCCCCGTGGCTTCTTTGGTGCTGACTGAAAGCTCACAGCTGACTTCTGACAGTCAACATTTAGGTATATACCTAAATTTTGACTGTAAGAAGTGACAGCTGCTAAACACATGTTTTTGCAGATCATATGGTTCAGCGTAGGGATACATAATTTGGTCTGGTAACTTTATAAAGACATCAGCTGTCAGTCAGCACCAAAGAATTCATAGGGCTTCTGTACCTAAATGTTGACTGTCAGAAGTCAACTATGAGCTGTCAGTCAGCACCAAAAAAAGCCATGGGGCTACTGTAATTAAGTTAATGAATGGGTTAGGGATGAGGACGGTTGAATTTAAAGTAAGCTTACCATCATTTTAATGGAGGAAGAGTGGAAAACCATTTAAGAAAAAATACCCTTCAGTAGAACTGGCCGGGATTTGAACCTCAAACTCTCCGTCATCGAAGTCTAAACTATTGTGAGAATGAATCCTTATACCATATAGCCATTGAAGTGGGTTATTTTAATGTTAATTATATAATATAGGATATAAGAAATAAATACAGGACCAAAGAGAGTAAAAAAGGAAGTCGGTTTACACTTTACAATGCTGCCACTGGACAAAAAGGTAATAACTGTATTTTAAATAAAGTTATTGCTACCAACCAAAACCTTGACTTAGATTTTATTATTTATTATTAGCACCGCGTCTTACTACCCGTTCGGGTTATACGCACTTACGCTAATGTGGAATGGTAGGGTGATTGTGAGATGAGATGGAGGAACTACAGTTTCACGTGGAATCCGAACCAAGGTGGAGGCCTGGCATTCCCCACATTCACAAGATGTAGATTTTATTCTTAAGAAACTATTCAGGAGAGACTGTAAAATGCATATATCACTATTATAAATTACATTGAGCCGATCACTGGCTGCAAACAGTTCCTGATCATCATTAATATAAATGAATAATTTTACTACCTCATAGTAAACAAAATAGTTTAAATAGCTTCAACTTACCAGTTTAATAATCTTGATGAGCATCCAGTTGTTGGTGGAAGATGTCATAAGTTTAAAGAACACAGGCGCAAGACTCAAGTAGTTCTTAGGATTCTTGCGCGCCAACTCACATACCACATTCACAGCTGCCGACTGAACACCTGGTGGTACAAGTTGAACATGGTTAAGGGCAAGCTCAATAACCAGTTTGATCAAAGTTTTGTTTCCAAAATAATGTAACATTTTAGTTGAATTTAGAAGATTATTTGGTGAAAAGAGAAGTGTTGAAGCCTACCCAAACGGCGTATGAAATTAGGAAAGCGACTCTCGAATCCTTAAGCATATTCGAGGATTTGAGAAAATATTGAATTAAAAGTTCGAAAAAAAAAGTCTCTGGAATGTGTATATATTTAATATTGTAAAATACCTTTGGAAATTTTGTTTAGCTTCTTTCATTTCATGTATTTTTATTTGTATGTTATTTTTGTATTTATTTTTATGTTTCTCACCGTTTTTGAGGGTTTCCCTCCATTTTTTGGAGTTGCAAGAGGACAGGAGGGAAAGTTTTTAAATAAATGGGACACAGGTTGACAAAGAGTAGAGTTTGTTTAGGGTGTCTGCCACAATGGTCACACAAAGTGCTGCACAGATAGTTTTCTGCAGGAATATTTGGTGTTACTCACTCTAAAGTAACCTCTGTTAGCAAGGTGATTATAAACTATTTAAATATACATCATCAGTCTTCAAAGTTAACACATTTGTTACATATTATCCAAGGGTGCGACTATAGAATATGCAAAGGATGTTTTTGGGAAAAAGTGTGGCTTATTTTCCTGTCAATATGATAAAAATTAATAATCATTTACTTTACCTCACAGGAATAATTATTAAAAATATAGTAATATATTTTAGGCACATTTGGGATTTGCAACGGCCTAAAGCCCAGTCGATTTTTCTATGTTTTGATTTGATTCGAGTTATCGAATAATATAAAATTTGAATCGATATTGATACTATCAAAGCTTTGCAGATAGCTAATAATTATCAAACTTATGTTTGAGGAGAAACTCAAGGGAGAAGTTCTATTCAAGATGAAGAAAGGAAGAGGGGTCTGCAAGCTTGGGTTTTTTCAGTCGAGTCAAACTCAAGTCGAGTATTTCTAAAAGATCCCGAGTTCGAATGTATTCGTAATTTTAAAATGTTAAAGAGTATATATTTATTCTAAATGTAAATAAGTAGGTAGGTAGTGTAAGAAGAGAGAAGTGTATTTGTTTATATCTAGGCCTAGCCTAACTATCTTTTCAGGTTGGCTTCCTTCACTATCATTTTACATTATTGTATTGTGTTTTTACAATATTTTGATAAAAAAGTTAATAAAATTGACATTTTAATAAGCGAATATTTCCCCAAAATATGCTTCAGTAACTTAATTTACCCTTTAAGAAAACGTAAGCTTCATAAACAGTTTTAAATTTGAAGTGTTTCATATTTTGTTTCTTATTTCTTTGTTTAATCGTGCATGGTCACGTCTTCTGTTTCATTTCCATTCCTCTATGCACAGTTGCACATGCGCGTTGTATGGGCTCTCATTAGACATTAGTTTATTGAGAAATTTAATTCAATTCAATTTTTAATGCTTAAAAAAGTTGATGCTCATACTTTAAAATTAAAAATAATATTGCTAAAATAATATTTTTGTAAACAATATCAAGTAGTAAATGCTTTTTTAATATAAATGTGGTAGGTTTGGTAAAAATTTATATTGCAATAAATAAGATATACATTGATTTTAGACAGGTTAGCCAACATAGTTCTATAACTATATAGTAATTAAACTAGTGCCAGTTTTGTAGGTAAATGTATTAAACAATACGAGTTTGAAATATCTTAAGTCTGAAAACATTTAATAACTAAAATAATATATTCTTGATTTTACATGTTTAATTTAACATAAATTATTTTTTAGAAAAGGACCAGGGAAAAATCATAAAAAGAATCATTCAATTATTTAGTAATCTACTTTAGATATTTTTATTTTCATTGCTTTGTCATGGCAATACAAGTAAACCACTTTAATCAAGTATAGTTCAAAATGGACGACCATATTGAATAAATTTACGGGTCGAGAATGGTCTTAAAACTCTATTACGTTATTAATGTGAAAAGTTAAATTAATTTTTAACAATTTGTTAAGTAAATGAATGATCTATAAGTGGAAATGCTGATATTATCTCAATTAAATAGCCTATGCTAACTATAACATTTTAAAAAATGATTATTAAGTAGGCCAGATCAAGTGAAAGCTAAAATATGACAAGCCTATAAAACTTTCGATCCGCTCTAGAGCTTAAAGGACGAGCTTGAATCGAAGCTCAAAATATGAGTACTCGCAGAGCATCGATTATACCTCTTGAAATGATCCAAACAAATTCGTCAATCGATTAAGACTCTAAGCTTTATACATTTTTGAAAAAATATTTTGAGCTTTGGTTATAAATATATGTATGATGTCACACTAGTAATCAATAAATAGCTGTTGCTAAGTACCTGAGTCAGGGTCTTCAAGTTTCTCCTTGAGCCGAGGGAACGCAGGTCTCAACGCTTCTGGAAACCTCAGGAACACTTTGTACATCATCAGTACTGCCTTTTTGCGTAAATAGGGCTTTGTTGAGGTTAGCTGGGGAATAAGATAATATCCAACTTTAAGACAAACACACTAAACAAGGACACAGAAAATAATTTAAAATGTATTATTTTTTATTTATTTTATTTAGGACATATAACATATATTTTAGGGATGTGCAAAGATTCTAAACTTTGACTTGGCTTTGAAACAAACGTCAGCTTAAACTTCTCTTCAAAACAAATTTTGGTTATGAAGTTTCACCAATAAAAATACTGACAGCCAAACTACTCTATTTATGTTCAATTATTGCCATTTTGAGCTGTTTTGTACATTAAAAATTAGTATTCATGTGTACAAAATCTGAAGAAATTAAATTCAATGTTGTGATAATAATTTGATTTGTCAGAGCAACATGAAATATTACACACAATTGTGCAATCACACATTTTCCAAGTAACTTAAGTGTATAGAGTAATTTAAATAACCACGATATATTTTTAAAGCATAAAACTAAAAGAAAATACTCTAACTTTGATTCGGCTTCGAGAATATTTCATATATTCAATTCGAATTGAAAAGTGGACTTCGCACACCACTTAATAAATTTATTAAAAACTGATATTCCAAGTCCTTATCACTTGCTATCACATACCTCACTCTATTGCTTACATTTTAAAGGGCAAATTCAAGCAAGCTTCCATATATCTCACTCTTCTTCCTACATTCTAAAGCACAGATTTAAGCAATATATCACACACATCATTCCACTGCTTAAATTTTAAAGGGAAGATTCAAGCCCTATATCACACACCTCACTCTGCTGCTTACATTCTAATGGGCAGATTCTGAGCAAGCTATCACACACCTCACTCTGCTGCTTACATTCTAGACTGGGTAGCAGAGTTATTTTTGGCCCAACAAGATTTGGAACAACTCAATTGTCCGACGGCAGTGAAGCAGCTCACCAGAGTCATGATGTCGTTGGCCAAGTCTCGAGCGAGATCTGGACTGATGAAACAAGAGAGCCCTGAGAGAGCCAGCCCTGCATCATATTGGTTCTGACTGTTGAGGTCTTTGCGGATCATGTTGGTGGTCAGCATCAGCAGCTAGAAGGGGAAATGGCGCTGTTACTTAAGCTCATCAGGACAATTACTAGACTAGGACGTAGTCGAGCTTACACCAAACATTAAACTGAATAAACCTTTAACACAATTATTAAAAAGAGATAAACTTCCCAAAATTGGGAATGTCTGTTGCAAAAGTTGGCATTTTCCTATTCTGAATAGTAAAATTCAGGTATTTTGACCAGTATGCGTTGCTTTTCTACCCCAGTCAAACTTGGAAATGTATTGATACATTTTACCAGTATATATTTTCATACAAACATCATATTTTTTACGCATGCCAAAGCAAATCAAAGTTTTTAAATTTCAAACCAAATTTGAATCTTTGCTTACTAAAAGGCTACATATCAAAAATCGTGTGTCGAAAAATAATTGAATCAAATACAAATAATGTATTTTAATAGCAAAAAGCCTCAGTCAGTAACAAGTGTGCCTACTAAGCTAAGAGTCCCAGGTTCAATTCTTGGCATGGCCAAAAAATTCATCAATGGTGAAATGTGTGTCTATTCTATATGTAGGTTTGTTTCAGAAAGTGCACATTAAATACCTCAAATAAATGGAGGGGGTAGGGGATGAAATATAATGAAAATGTTTCTGATTGAATCTGAATTGAATATTCTATAGGTTTGTGAAAATGTTTTGAACCCAAATAAAATATTTTATGATGAAATTTAATTAAATTAAATAATATGTATATATGCCTATAAAAAGTTAGGGCCATAAAAATCATGTTTAAAAAATGAATGAACTTTTATAATTATTACAAAATTAGCAAGGGACAAAATGATCCGAGTTGATTGATCGAAATAAAAATAAATATGGCCAAATGATTTACCTTAAATATTAATTATAATATTGTTTATTTGATTTTAATATTAATAATTAATTTTAGTTTTAAAAAGTATTGTTATGCAAACATTGACATTTATCCTAAGGTTCACTGTTAGTTGATGGTATCCTCCACACATTCATAACAGACTCTGCCTTAAGCTATGAATGAAGAATGACCCTGAGTACAGGACGATTCTTGGAGAGCTCAGTGGCATGCTAGACGTAGGGTCCCAGGTTGGATCTCCGTTTACAGGTGTCATTTTTCAACAGATATCATATTCAGTGTTCATATACTAGGTCTAACTTTAGTAAAACTGCTACTTAAGTAAGCCTACACTTAATTACTAATTAATATACAGATGCTGAAAGGTGACATGATGTGCCTGGAAAATCACTTTAATGTTTTTTGGTGTTTTTTATATATGAACTTTCAGACTTAAAAGCTGTATTTTATTTTCTTATAAATATATATCTTATATATCTTACAAAGGAATTTATCTTCTCTTGGTGGATCAACAAAATTTAGTAACCAAATACCACCAAATCTTTTAATATGCAAAGTAAATGAGCCGCTGACCTTTTGAAGATTTCATCTTCCATTGGATAACTATGTAACAGAATGTTCTTAATGATTAGGAAATGTAAAATCAATTTAATTATTTGAAGTAAATAGCTCTCCAGAGTTAAATTCTAAAATAATGTATGGCAACCGCTATATTTTTTTCTGAAAGCTCTTAATGAATCTGAAGGATGAAAGCGCACATGTATGGATGTTGTTGAAGTGAAGGGAGTATGCAAAAATAGGGAGTTGTGGAGAAAGTCGGCGATGATGGATCAAGTACGGAGATGTTTTTTGATATAGCCTATATGCATAGTTTCTTGTCTAACCCAAAAGGGAGTAGTGGTGGTATTATATATATATATATATATATATTTGATGCTAAATGTTAACGTAAATTATATTTGATACTGTAGTCACTTTGCTAAATGAAACACCTTTTAGAAGATATAAAAATAAATATAGAGTGGCCAACAGACCGCTTCGGTGCCCACATGGTCCAAGGAATCACTTTCACGGTAGATTAGATTGCCAATGACAAGGAAATCAAGTTTCGAAACTCGGTCGAGTGATTTTTCCAAAATGACTATCCACTAGAGATGGGAAAAACAGTGATTTTACGATATCAGTGAATACAGTGACTGTGATTTTAAAATATCGGTGATTTATACCAGTGATTTTCCACTGTTAGTATTTAGCTGCTGTCCGAGTAGGCGCGTACAATCGAGTATCGAGTAGGAGTATGGAGTATTTCTGAGTACTGGGTATTTACTATTTACTCGAATAATCCCATGACATTCGGTTGTCGGTTGGAACTTGAAAGGAGAACTAATTACTTGGAAGTTTGGCGGCTTGCAATGGAATTCGATACTTAAAGACTTAACGTAAGCTCTTTCTGTCGGCACTCGGCACTCGGCACTGACATTGACATTATTGACATACAGCTACCTAATCTCCGGGTTTCGTGTTGCCTGACTAATGTACAGTCAATACAAAAGTATGCGTTTTAAGAAGTTTAATACAATTGAAAAATAGAGAAATAAAATATGTTATTTAGTATTTTATAGTGAAATGTTATGTAATTTGGGCAAAATTAGTGGTCCAACAAACATTATGTTAAACTTGAATACCAATATTAACTTATTTTACGTACTATGAGAAACTCTTGTAATTGTGTAATTTATTTAGTGATCTATTTCACTACAATTAAAATTTATGTGAGATTAAAAATGAACATAACATAATGGTGATTTGTTTAGAAAACGTTTGGAAAGCAGGTCATATATTATATTATTGTAGTGTTATTTTATTTTAAATACCGTACATATAATAGTAGATGAGCTATACATCTATTAGAAGCAAATAAACCTATAAGATGCTAGAAAATATTTAATCAATTATTATATAAACACACTTTAGATTAGACTATAGGATGATGAGGATCATCAACGCATTGTAAATAATATATTAAGGTTTATTTCTATTTTTTCTATTTTGTTACTTATTTTAATTCATTATTTACGATTTTGGGGATAGGATCACCGAAAAAAAGAAATGATTTTTTTTCGTAGCCTACTTTTAAAAAGAATCTGAAATGTGATTTGCTTAGTAAGCTTGCTTTTGAATTTTGCTCTTAACAACAAATATTTTATATTGAAAATGCATGTGAAGGAAACATTTAAACTATTAAAGTCATTTTTACGTAGCAATCTTATACTGTTTTTGATAAATGAGCTCTAAGAAATCAAGTGTTTTAAATAAAAATAACACGTAAAACATGCCAGTCAATAAGGTCGATTCTCAATTAGTTGGTAGAAAATAAAAAATAAAAGAATAACAAAGGCCGTGAAGCGAGTATTTATTCGAGTGTCTAGAAAAAGAAGCAATACTAGCTCCATAGCTCGAGTATTGCGAGTATGCGAGTATCTCCGATCACTGATATCTCAATCACCGATACTTTTGAGATCGAGTAACTGGGAGTATCAGTGATCAAATGGTATTGGTGAAAAAATCACAGTCAGTGATATATCGCCCATCTCTACTATCCACACAAATGCAAGCACTCTCACTCTAAATATAACCTTCCTCATCCCTAAAACCATTAGCGTAATTAGTACATAAATATACGACAGGCCTAGAAAGCCAGTAGCGGAAAATGTATGGTTTGAATAAAAAAATTGACCCAGGCTACAGGCTGGAAACAGTAGTAAATGTAAAAAAAAAAGTACGTAAGCATATAACCTGAATGGGTAGTAAGATGTGGTGCTAAAATAAAAGAGTGGCCAACAATGACAAAAGGCAGCTAGCTATTTGTGACCTATAAATGTCAAAATTGATGTTATTTGTCATACGTGACAGCTGAAGAACATGTAGCGTAGTGTATGGACATTTGAAAGTAAATCTAGTAAAATGTTTGGCGGTTAGCAGAGGTTATTCTAGTGACAAAATACACTAGTCTATGTGTTGTTAAAGTTTAAATTCAATAGTGGAAGATAAGGGGGAGAGCACAAACCGTATTGAAGCTGAAATGTGAGTTGGCACACTATGCAATAGGAGTATAGTGTAATTGTAGTTTCTGAAATTAGGAAGAAATCATTAATTTTTATTGGGAGCTATAGGATCATTTGTTTCTCATTTCCGAGAGAAACTAAGCGTAATGTAACTCCAAAGCTTTGCCTCCTATCGGATCCCTCTAGTTCCAACAATTGGCAGGCACTGACCTCGGTGTCCGTGTGGAAGCACTGTGAGGAAGCTAGGTATCCTATCCTCTTGTAGGTGAACTTGGAGGAGCTCATTACCTCGATGATGTTGAACCCCGCCCAGCTGATGTCATAGCCCAACATCTGGAGCTGAAACACACAATACATTAAATGGAATTAAACAGGGCCGGGGAACACCAAAAACAATATATTTCTCTGTTTCATTAACAAGGGGTGTTACACTTAATGGTGGGCATGCAGACTAAATGTAAGGATAATCTAGTTTGGTTTGTTGGCAGTCTCAGGCTTTGAATCTTGGTCAGGTTTATGGAGTGGTTTTTTTTTTTACTAAATGGTTTTATGCTTTCTCTCTACATCTCTCCTCATCACTATTCTATTAACATAATAAAAAGACGTCTGCAGCTGGGACAGGCAGTAAGATGTGGTGGCAAATAAACCAAAAACAGAAGGTGTGTTCACCAGAGTTTTTCAAACTCTTGGCTATGACTCAGTCGGCTTGACACCTTAGCTCAATTGGTAGCTTGTCTGTCAACTGAGCGGAGTCCTGGGTTCAATTCCTGGCATGGCCAAAAAATGTATTAAGGGTGAAATGTGGGTTTCCTCTTTCACAGTGAGACGTAATGGCTTGGGGCTAGATGTTGTGTCTGGTCTAGATTTAAGTTGGTTTATAAGTCATGTGCTGATATAGTTAGTTGGGTCAGAAAGTGCACGTTAAATACCTCAAATAAATGAAAAATAGAATGAATGGTGTGAGAGTTTTCCTGACTTGTCTAATGTACTAGTATATCCCTGTTTTTCAGGTTTTTTGCTAAGTCTCAAATAAAGAGGTTTCGAAAGATAAATGAAGAGGCAATTGGCAATGCATTTGGACAATTTGGCACAGGGCTATTAAGTATTATAAAATAAATAAGGTTTTAGGAGAAGGGCCTTGACCTTGCCGAGTGCAAGTCTAAAACCTATTTTGTGGGATGGTGGGTGGGAGGGTAAAAGGCGTGGCTTCCCAACTGACCAAAGTATCTTTCCGAACCAACAAGAACAGATGGATCACGGAAACCGTAGATGGTGCTAGCTACCGGACAGGTCTTGCGGAAAAATCATATGTTTGTAAGTATCAGTTTTCTTGAGAAAGAGTGCAATTTTTATGTTAATATTTACAAAACTCTTTCTAAGATAATGTATCGATGTTTATTAATTGTTATATTTTCTTATTTTTTGTTATAAAGCTGGTAGTCTTCTATTGAAAATAGTCAATTTTATTGATATTTAATCACTGTTAAAATTATAGAGGAGGTGTGTTTATAAAAAGTATAACATAATCAACATGCTTTTATTCTTGAACAAACCGTTTCCGAAAAGAAAATTGCAAAACAATAGAAAAAAAAATTAAGATAATAGTTTGTTCCCATGGCTCTGCATTTTCACGTCAAATGAAAAGGGGGCAATCACTTTAAGGGGAATTTCAGCAACACATTTTCCTGAGGATGGAATACCGCTATGAGCCTATGTCCGAGAGTAAACCTTGCTCTTCTGGGTTATAGTAAGAATGCGGGGGCCAACCATATTAGTCAGATGGGAATTAACATCACATCTGCGCACCCCCACACACTATTTTTTTCTCTCAGATGTTCATATGTTTAAAACCATGAGTAATGAAAGAGAATTTTAAAGTCTTAGTAAGACATGAGAGGAGTTTAAGAGTTAAATTAGGTATTTTTAGCGCCACATCTTACTGACTGGGTTATACATATATGTAGAGCTACTAATCACGGTATGCTAACGTGTTAAAGATGAGAAATGTAACTGAATTTGCATGTAGGAAAAAGCACTTGGGAAAAACCACCCTCAGTACACCCAAACCAAATTTCCACTGTCATCTCATCAGCAATTCAGTCTATTATGAGAGTGATGCATTAGACCACTTGGCTGCTGAAGTGGATAAAATTATATTTAATATTTTTACTATTTTGTCAATCAATGAAAGTTTATTTATCTCCTGTTTATGTATCTCCTTACATATATATTGCGATCTGTGCCTGTATTATAAGTTAAATATTAATAATTTTGTGAATTCAACTATATATTTATTCTTCAAGATAGATGATTTCAAAGTTATATTATGCTTCATATCCACAAATTATTATTTAAACTCTATAATAGACTGAAGCAAGTCACAATAATAAGAAAAACCATTGTAAATTGGGCTCAAGTGAAGGAAATAAATTGAATATGTTTTCGAAGTTAAAAGGACATGATGGAAGACATATTTTCTATACAGTATGTTTGTTCAATATGTGTGTGAAAATTCTTAAAATAAATAATATCAAAGTTGTCAAAGCTAGTCTTATTTTTTTAATTCAATTGTTATGCCTTACAATATTGTATGCTTTGTAGAATAGTACCTTTGGTTTATCATGTTATGTTCACCGGAGTATATATGTATCAATTATGAGTGCAACCGGTAGGGTTGTTAGTAGAGGTTTGCAAAGCTTCGAAACTTTGACTTGGATTTAAAACAAATTTAAGCTTCAACTAAGCTTAGAAAAAATTCGGGCTTCCACCATTATGAAGCATCTCCAATCAAAATATTGAGGGCTAAAATATTTAATTGATGGCCATATAGTTCCATTTTGAGCTTTTGTATAGTTTAAAAATTAATATTCATATAGAAGAAAAATATGAAGTAATTGACTTGAAAGTTGTAATGATAATTTATTGAATTAAAACAAAATATTACAAGCATATTGTGCACTAAACAATTTCAAGTCATTTTAGTGCATAAAGTAATGTATAAATAACCAAAATAAAATATTTTTTCAACATAAAAAAAAGAATATATTAAAAATTCGATAATATTTCATATATTCGATTCAAGTTTCCTTTAATTGAAAAAGTGGACTTCGGACACCCCGAGTTGTTAGCAAAATAATCACAAACTTTGACTATGGTGGCAGAGGTACAATGTATTAATTTATGAATAGCCCTAAGTCTTAGTACAATTGTGTTGGCTCTAAGCGAGGAAAGAAATAAACCTAGGTTATGGATACAGCCATCACTTAAATCACATTTCAATTGGTTTACAAATTACATCACATCCTGTGGATATACTCCAAGTACCAGTTTGTGAAGAACATGAATAATTAAAAATAATAGTATTTAGCACCACGTCTTACTACTCGTTCAGGTTATACGCTTTAAGCACTAATTACGCTAATGGATTAGGAAATGGGAAGGTTGAATTAAAGGAAATGAACCCACATTTGCGTGGAGGGAGAGTGGAAAACTATTTAGGAAAAACCACCCCCAGTTCACCCGACCGAGATTCGAACCTCGATCTCCCCGTCCTCAGCAGTCGATCTCAACACGACAAGAGTGTTAGCCAACTACGCCACCGAGGCGGGTTCACATGAATAATTAATAATGACTAAATGTTGTCTTAAAATGTCAGATATGGTCAGTAACACCTCAACACTTTGTAAGAATGTTACATAAAGTAGGACAGTATGTGACAATTACAAATGTTACTGAAACTATTTTCATATATTTATTAGGGGTGGAGTCCTTAAATCCTTAAAAATATTCAAGAAAATTTTGAATTTGAGACTTAAACCCTTAAGTATTTTTTTTCTTCCTTCTTTCAATTTTCAAGTGAAATTTGTTTTAGAGCTCTAATACGGCCTACTGGTGGTTCAGAAACAATTATAATAGGGTGAACTTAACAACAAGACACCAGACAGGTAATTTAATATTTAAATGATTGTTTGAATGTTATCATAAAAAGAAAGAATGTTAACAATTAGTCACCATTAGTATTTTATATTATTGTTATATTTCAGTTTTCCCCAATGTTAATAATTTGTTCCAAGATTTGGATTCAAGATTCGAAGGTAAATTAGGGATTCAGATTCGTAAAATAGTAGATTCCACAAAACTCTAATATTAATACGTAAAATCATGTGATATTCAGTTGTGTAAAATGTTATCAATGTGTTTTCTAAATCTTTCTTCCTACAGTAGATAATATATGTATAAGTATCAGAGAGCCCAAATATATAGAGCGGCAATAAAATAATTTGATTGTTTATCTAGACTATGTTGAGGGCAACCAAGCGGAGATAGCTGCTCTTTGTTAAGAAACGACCTGATGGTAAGGACTACTTTCTCTACCCCTGGTCAGTGAAGCCTGGCGGTGGAAGCCTTGTAGTAATTGGGAGAGACATGAACTTTGACTCCCATATCAACCGTTACAATGGTGAGATTGAAGACTGACTGTTCACTGGCACATGATCAGCACTTAACACAAATAGGCACTTGGTTGTGCTGTTATCAAGCAGAGGTTTGCAACAGATAAAAAATGAAAAATAAAAGTTGTATATCATACATATAAATACATGATATAAATTAGAACATATTAATAAGTGCAATGGGGGCCTACATTCAAACTGTTAAAACCTATCTAAATTGATTATTTAACTATTTTCTATGTAATATATAACGAGAATGTGTGTGTGTATATAATATATATTACACACACACACACACACATTCAAATTTAAAAAAGAATTGATTACTTGATTATTTTTTATATATTTGTTTTAATTTTATAAAAAATAGTTACATAATCAATTCAGATAAGTTTTATCTGTTTAAAGCAAAATTTAGATTATGTACCTACTGCCTACAGTATAATATGAAAATAAAATTTCAATAACTGGTTTGGATAATACATTTGTTTTGTTGTTTTATGGGTTATTCGGGTATTCACACTAATTGGAAATGAAGAAGGAAGGTAGAATTTATAGAAAATGTACCTGCATTTTAAGATAAAGACTTTTCAGTACACGTGCTTGAAATTTGATCCCTGGACCCTTGTCAGGGGCAAATCTATCTAATAGCTAAGGTTGTCCAGCCACCTGTTTAGAGTTGCTTGTCCCTACTTTTGTGAAAATCTAAAAAATTTAAATTCAAAACCTTAATTGTTTGATCAGTAAGTTTTGAATGAATTTCAAATCCAAAAAATTTAAAGAATCTTGTTTTATATCTATTACATAATATAATATATGTATTTTTAGCAGCACATCTTACTATCCATTTGGGTTATCTACTTATGTAGGCCTACTAATTACGCTAACAGGTTAGGGATAAGAAAAATTGACCCAATAAAACTATGTTATCACACGTGGTCTTTGGTGTCGAGTGTGATATAGAGATTATATTCATAATTAAAGGGAAGTGAAGGTTTGAATTTCACGCGGGCGTTATGAAGGTGTCCTTTCAGCACTAAAACTAGTGCATTCCCCACTAAGTAACCCTCTTAAAGCTCAGCCCTTAGAATAAATTGTTAGTTACCCTGTTGAATGTACTAATAAAAAAAACAAGTTAGGCTATTCCAATTCATTTTTGGCCTACTATGAAGACAATTTTTACAACACTTATTCTATGTTTTCGGACTATCTAATCTAGCCACCCACATGGTACATGTTTAAAGCCGTCCCGTCCTCCAAAAGTATGTTTTTAAGTGCTGTCCATCAGCCAACAAGTAGAAAAAAAATCTTTACAATCCCTGCAGTTAGTCCTGTGTGCACAAAACCCAAGGATTCAGATGATGGATTTTGATTTAAAACCTAAAAATAAGTTAAAATAAATTGGTTTGTCTAAAAAATAAATCAAGAAATAAAATATTGTGTATAACATAAATTAAATGAATAAATATAAAATATTTACACTTCATCTAAACGTATTTTATGTTGAAAACAGTAGTAAAGAGATATATTACCCAATAAAATTCAACAAGTAAAGAAAAGTTTTAAGTATTTTTTTAAATAATTTTTAGTACCATGTCTTACTTCTCGTTTGGGTTATATGCCTTTGTACTTATTACACAAATGGCTTAGGGATTAGGAATGTTTAGTTGAGATGAAGTGCACCCACATTTGTGTTAGAGGAGAGTGGAAAACCAAATGGAAAAAAACTACCCTCAGTGCACCTGACTGGGATTGAACCCTGATCTCCCTATCTTCAGCAGTCTAGTCCAGCACGAGAGTAGTGTGTTAGACCATGAGACCACCAAAGCAGGTTATAATATGTTGAAGTCATATCACGAACTGTATGAAGTCAACGGCTGGCCAACTCTATTCTCAATGGTGATTATAGTTTGATTTCTTTTATAATCCATATTTTTGTTTGTTTAAAACTACAAAAATTGTTATTTGTTGGCAAAGTAAGCTCTTTATTATATGACACAAATAGGGTGTGTTGGATAGTCATTAGAGCAAAAAATTATTAATATCATGGTAATGATATTTAACTCAACACTAAGGCATGTAAGAAATAATATTGAAAAAGTCTTAATAAAGATCATGCATGTAGCTATGTAAATATTAATCAAATGAATTAATATTTGTTAAGAATAGTGAGGTATTGATACTTTTTACTTAATCTAACTTTAATTTTAAGCCTACAGTGCTAGTAGCTATTTGGGCACAGCTAGAGTTGTATTTAACCGACTTAATCTAAAATTATATTGTTAAAGAGCTTGTTGATGAATAAGTGCTTGATACTTGAGAGTTTACTAGTTATTAGATGTCAACCAAAACGCTAGATTCAATTATTCAAAGCTAAAAAAGATATATAATGAGAATGAAGGATAGTTGTGAAAAAATCTTATGTTCAAACAACTGTAAATGATCTCAATTTTCAATTTACAAATGAGAGAGTTATTTTTCAGGTGTTTAAGGTTCCACTATCTATACTTTCAATCGTACTTACATATGTAAGCTTGGCAACAGCATTTGACTTGACGGCAATGTTGTCTTGTCGCAGCTCCTGTTTGATTTCCTCGATGCATTGTGCGATGTACTTTGCCTGGTATCGGCAAACAAAACAATGTAAGAATAGGCTAATATATTTATATAAGGAAAAACATAGTTATGATAATTATGATTTAAATAGCAGCTAAGTTATAAAATAACACTTGCCTAGGGTCCTATTTTCAAAACAGATTAGCAAAAAGATGGGAAAAATCCGTTTAAAATATTTGAGTGCAGAACTATTTATGTAATACAATGTTTTGTTTTCTTCACAAAGATAATGATGTTGCAATTCACAGAATATGAGGTATTAATAAAAAAAAGTCCTGGAGTCTTATTTTTTTTGCTTGTGATAATAACGCCATAAACTGGTAGTTCAAATAAATCACCATTATAAGGTTTTGGAAGTAAGCTTACAAAGATATACAATAGTGATATAAACTTGATTAATTTTACAGATCCCAAAACAAAACGTCTGTGAAGTAGGAAGCAATTTGGCTGGAGTTGGTATAAATGTGCCAACTCTGATTTAGGCTTCAAAATATAAATTTATAATACTATAACAATATATGGTAACTATAAGTTATCATTTTAAATTCATACTTTTTGTAATTCTTTAAGACCAATATTTGTAATTTGAATTGACTTAATTTATTTAAATATAAATTCACAATGTCAAAGAAGCTTTCCATCAAGTCATTTGTATTGAACCATTTTATTGCAATAAATTTGTTATTACTAATTAATATTATACATTAGCCATTTATGAAGTAGTCAAGAGTTGGAGCAGGACAATAGAAAATAGAGGAGTCAGAGCCAAAGGCTTGGCATACCAACTCCATAGCCCTGCAAAGCATTCAACTTATAAGTACAGGAAGTTTCAAGAGAAAAGCTCAATATTCTGGAAGGTCATATTATCGGTCATTCTAAGGGAAAAAGTTTATATGAACATGCGTCCTGTTCCTAATTGTTTCTGAGATAGTGTTATTCAAATGTACAGAATTTTGAATTTGGCGTGCAATATTGTCCTTCTCTCCCATTTTAACGTACAATTGTCTGAAGCATGTGCATTGGTGTGAAGCATCATTTGCCTGTTGATACCGGTAGTTACTTTGTATAAGTCTTGTTAAAAATGCTACACATCTTAAATTCAGGATGCATTTTTGACATTTGTGAAGGATTGTAGGACTTTTGACAACACTTCTACAATGTTAATATAGCAGTCACACCAGACAACTGACACTTCACACCAATGTACATGCTTCAGACAGTGGCACATTAAAGCAGGAGGGAAGAACAATATTGCATATCAAGTTCAAAAATTGTAGATTTAAATAGCTATATCTTGAAAACAGTTTGGAATATGACTATATAGGCTAAACCCTCTTCGTATGACCGATACTCGATACAATTAACTCCCAGAATATTGACCTATTCTGAGCATGAAACATCCTGTATAGGCCTTAAAATACTTATTAGCCTAGCATATAGTAAAATTATGAACTTAAATAATGAAAACTTACATTCTACCTTAACATGAAAAGCTTGTTAGTGCCTCCAATTTTTCTATTAATGTCAATTGTGAATCATATTAATAATGTATGCCTTCATTTGACAACTTTATTACAGCTGTACATAATATTTTAAATGTATTGTTTTAACATCATAAACTACAAATGTTATACCTACCATAGAATAACAATTTTTATTATGGCCATTATTAATCTCTACTGATAAAGGATTATGACACCTAACCAACCCAAGAGCTGAACAGAATATTACGAAACATCAATCCTTATTACTTTGCAAGTGTGATAGACAATTTTTAAAAGTCAACATTTTAAAATAAGTCATGACTGATGGTTAAAACAAAAAATGTGAATGTGCTAATCATTGATAGGCCTATTATAATATATAATATTTAGCACCGCGTCTTACTACCCGTTCGGGTTATATGCTGGCCTATTTACAAAATAAGATCCAAGAGGGGATGAATAAACTAAAAGTTCTAGCTTAGTCGAGATTTTATTAAAATATTTTACTTGACATATGCAAGTGATACTAATATGGCTTTGAATCAGGGTTGTGGAGTCGATATACCAAGCCTTTGATCCCAGCTACCTACTATATTTTTCTGTCAGATCCAGACTCCTTCATAAATGGCTACATATTAATTAGCAATAGCAAATTTATTGCAGTGAAATGTTCCAATATAGATGAATTCATGGGGAGCGTCTTTGACGATGTTAATGTATATTTAAATAAATTTGTCAATCCAAATTACAAATATTGTTCGTCAATAATAAAATAAAGGACAAAATTAAAATAATATTCCCCCCCCCCTCCTCCCAGTTACCATAAGTTTTTATTTTGAGACCGGAGTCAGTACATTTTCACCAACTCTGACTCCACAAAAAATTGCTTCTGGCTCCTCAACTCGGACTCTACATTCCTTCTTTGCATGCAAACTGGGTCTGCTACACTCTTGATACCTATCCCAAAACTAGTAAATCAAAGATATTAGAATAAACTAGAAATAACTGCTTTTAACAGGACATTCCAAGCATTTTAAGTTGCAAGGATAGGTTTTAGAGATAAATTTTGTTATTTTAAGTCACTAAAACCAACATTCGATCAGGCATATATCCAGAATTTTCATCCTGGGGGGTGGGGCTCATTCTTAAAATATTGCTTGACAACGATGGCCATCTCAAGACTAAACCGCGGGGGGGGGATGAATCTTACCTGCATGGAGAAAAAACTATATCAGAATTTTATACAAAAATATATTGAAGTAGGCTATACCCATTCTTGCGTTCACTAATAATTTATATACTTTTTATGATTTTTAATATAAAATATACTAATTTTACATACATTTTTATAAAAGATAATACATTTTCTACTCAAAGTCATAAAAGGTAGATTATTATTAAATGCAAGCATGGGTCAACTGTAATATTTTTTTTTACAAAATTTTGACATACTTTTAGCTCTGTCTGTGTAGGAATTCATCACTATATTACATCTTATTATTCCAAATGTTTAGTCTGATTAAGAGAGTTAAATTGAAATTAATTACTACCATATTTTTTTAGTTAGGAATTTGTTACTTTAAGACAAGATATATTTACAATATAGTTTTAGTTTTTTCCACAGTTAAACTTCTTTTGGAGGGGAAGTAAAGCCTTTGGTTCCATGTTGATAGTGGCATGTAAAATAACCCTGGAAGTTATGTGAAAATACCATTACAGAAAAAATTGGTAACCTTTTGTGCTCGCTCGTAGAAATTCAGTGTAGAAGGCAAGTGAGCATCACCACACTTTCTTAACTAACCCAGTGTATGGGATTACTACTAGCTCTTGCAGGCAGCACCAACCAGCTGTGTGTATAACCAGAACTAACTGTATAGATCACATCAAATCAACCTATGGGTTGTTGACTTAAGATCCTAACCTAACCTAATCTAGCCTAATATGCTGAATACAATTTTGGATGGATCAATACATTTAGAGAATAGTTATTTCCCTGCAAAGTTATCATGTGTGTATTCTGATAGATACATTTAAATTAATTAATTATTTAACTAGCCAATCAAAATATTTTCCCTGGCGAGGTTTTGTGTATTTTGGAATTATATGTGTTAATGCAAGTGAAGATTTTTGTTTATAAAAAAATCTATAAAAAGGAACAATAAACGTTTTCTACCCCAACAGGTTAAACCTTGGTATAGGCCCTATGTTAAAAAAGAAACTAACATTTTGTTGTTAATATTGCTTAATTTTAAATGTCCTACATGGTATAACATTACTTTTTTGAGAAGAGAGGCAAGCCTATATTATTTTAACTCACCTCATTATCTTTATTGTTACGAATACCACGAACTAAATCCGTCAAGTTCTTGTCAAACATACGCTCCAGATTTCCTTTGACTTTTCTCAGAGCCATGTCTAGAGTTCAAGATCCTCCCACAGATACACTTTCAATCCTATCCTTAACTAAATAAAGTATAAACAACAAACTGTAACACATTTATTTTTCCTCATTTTAATTCTTTCTAACGAATTTGCTATTATAGCAAAAATAATATGTTATTAATCCATATTATTATGATTAATATTGGATTACTAATGTCGAGGTCATGTGACGTTTACGTCTGTCACATATTACCCGTACCGCACCTGTACAACGACAAGTGAAGAAAGTTGTTTTCTGTAATTTTGCTTGATTTTATTTTAGTGAAAGTATTAGTTGCAAAAAAACTAATGCTGTAACTAAAAATTTATATTTATTAAAGCATATTCAGTACAATATGATTCTAATTTTATTTAATATTCAAACGATAGAGATAGTTAAAATATTTTCTTCTTTAGCAAGTAGTTTTTTATTTAAGGTTGGCTAATCTGATTCAAAGTGGAACTAGATTTAAATTAGAAATAATACAATTTTGGTTTAAAGAGTACTCTTAAAACGCTTATTGATTATCAGTTAAATTTCTTTTGAAAAAAAAAGTTTCAATAACGATTCATTTTCTTTAGGGGTTAATACATTGTCTTAAAAACTAAAGTACAGGCTTTTACTATTTTGTTAAACAATGGCAACAAAAAATAACTTTGGCCCTAATTTGCACATTGTTATATTCTAAATTCAAATGTAATTTACAAAATTAAATAAGTCTTTTGAGTTAAAGGGTATACGTTTAGAGATAATTTAATACATCAATAAAGCTATAATTAATTAATTGTGTTTTACAATGAACTGGAAATTAACAGAAGGTTCTGTAGCAACTATTATGAGGGGTGGGGTAGTGGATTATCCTTTAATGCAAATTTTGGGCACAAAGAAAATGGGTAATCAAGGAGCAAGTGAAAGGTATCGATTGTTGGTTTCAGATGGTCGGCATTGCAATAGTTTTGCAATGTTAGCTACTCAGTTAAATGAAAAAGTGGTATCAGGAGAGCTGTGTGATTATACTATTGTAAAAATAAACAAACATATCACTAGCATGATCAATAATGCTGGGAAAGGAGACAAACGTGTAATGATTATTATGGATTTGACTGTACTCACTCCTGGCTCACAAGTAAGATCACAAATAGGTAATCCAATTCCCTATACAGAAGGAGCAAATAATCCCACTTGTTTCGTCCAGGAGTCTCAAAGATACAGAGTGAGATCTGAGAACCTAACTCATCAACCGGCAAGAAAAGAAATGTATAATAACGGTCAGATGTCTGTCACTGGCAGTGGAATGACTTCTTATCCTTTTGAAGGCATGAAAACTCAACCTTTGTCATCAGTGAATCCATACCACACATCTTTGACACTCAGGTCACGAGTTACACTGAAGACTCCCATAAAAACATGGAACAATACTAGGGGCAGTGGGAAGCTTTTCTCATTTTCACTAGTAGATGAAAGTGGAGAAATACGTGCAACAGGCTTCAACGAGCAAGTAGATCAGTTCTATGATATCTTGGAGGAAGGGAAGGTTTACTACATAAGCGAGTTCATTGTCAAACCAGCCAACAAGAGTTTTTCAAATATTAAACATGACTTTGAGATAACTTTGTCCAAATCGACCAGCATTGCACCATGTCATGACGAGAAAGACATTCCTTTCACCAGGTTTAATTTTTTGCTCATAAACACATTGTCAGAAGTTGATATTAATTCTATTGTTGATGTTATTGGTGTTTGTAAGAATGTTGGTGATGTCGTAATGTTCACTTCGAAGACCACCAATACGGAATTAAAGAAACGTGAGATAACGTTGGTTGACCACTCTAATACTGCGGTAAACGTTACTCTGTGGGGTGAACAAGCAGAGCAGTTTGATGGCAGCCTGCAGCCAATAGTCGCCATTAAAGGAGGTCGGATGACCGAGTTTAGAGGAGCCCGAAGCATTTCCCCAATGAGCACTAGTATTGTGCAGGTGAACCCAGATATAGCTGAAGCACAGAGACTCAGGGGGTGGTTTGACAACTTTGGATCCAGGTTGAAGACCAAGAGCATCTCGACCCGTTGTGACTTGGTAGGGGAAGGTTTCATTGGCAACTGGATGACATTACAGGAAGCTCGACACGCTCAGTTAGGTACTTCAGACAAACCCGACTATTTCACCTGCAAAGCTATGGTGACCATGATACGCTCAGAGAATGTCGTCTACAAAGCCTGCCCCAATGGAGACTGTAATAAAAAGGTGATTGACCTGGGAAACAATCTGTATAGGTGTGAAAAGTGTAATTGTGAGTACCCCAATTACCAGTACAGACTTTTGATAGGTGTGTGTTTGGCAGACTGGAGCACCAGCCTATGGGTCACCTGTTTTAATGATGTGGCTCAAGAAATTCTGGGTGCTACAGCTCAGGAAGTTGGGTTGTCCGAAAACAACAATCGGTTTTTGTATGAGTCATACTTCAGGAAACCACTTTTCAACAATTTTATTTTTATGACTGTGTGCCAAGACAGAAGCTTATAACGATGAGAAGAGATTGAAATTCACAATTGCTAAAGTGATGGCCGTAGATTTCAAGAAATATAGCAAATGTCTACTTGGAAGTATCAAATCAATTTTGGGTCTTAAAATACATTGATGTAAATGTAGATTTAGCATTTGATGTTTACAAAAATAGTTTTATTTTTATTAGTATTTGTTCAACAATTTGCTGTTTATATTTTTAAGCTTAGATGATTAAAACCTGTGTTTTGATTTGTTATCAAATAAACTTTTAATAATTTGTTTCAGTGTAGCTTTTAACAAACCTTCAATATTTTTACTTTGTTAAATAACTATAAAGGAAAATATATTATAATTTTATTTAATTGAGATATGAAGAGGCCTAAATTTCAATTCAAAATTATTGTATGGTATGCTATATTAATGACACTTATGGAGGTATAGTGTGTAATCAGGATTTTTGTGGATAAGAAATGGCTAAAAAAAATTAGCAATAATTTGAAGGTTTAGATATAGGGTCCAATTTATTTCCCATGACTCAAAGCTGTATTTTTTTTTTAGCAACAGCCCAATGGCTAAAGAGTTAAACCATTTTTTTTAAATCTAAGCTCTTTTTGGTATACGAGGCATATAGTCTCAGTATTAACTATGATTTTAACCTTTTTATTGTAAAATAACAATTTATTTGCTTTTAGAGTCTATGGAACACATACTCAATATAGATGGTAGAAGCACAATTTAAATTTGTTCAATATATGTTTTGCATAAAACACAATATTTGCATTCTTGGGCATTAGTGAATCGTGAATGCCATCAAGTCCAAAAGGCATATTCTCTGAAAGGATGTGTACAAAATTAAAAGTAGTGTCGATATACTAACACCTAGGTACTGCACTTTCTTAATAATAATATAGTTAATAGACACCAATGAATTTGTCTAAAAATTATAAGTTTCTATGAAGAGGCCTAAAATCCTTTTCTTTGTTGAGATGTTAGATGTTTTATATTTTTTAAGACCTGAACATCGACAAGGGCCATTATTACATGTAAGTCTCACAAAAGTAAGATGTTCATTGTAGCGGTTCAGAGATATGTCTACATGTTTAATCAATAGGAATAAGTTCACCATTATAATTTGAATATCTTTTAAGATCTCTGTGTTGTCTTATATATATAGAAGTGTGATAAGAATAAATAAGATTCAATGTGAATAATATGTGGATTCTTGTCTCTCTTCTTTATTCTGCTACCATCATTTCTTTTTCTTTTGATTTTTTTTCTTTTAAGGATTTTCCTTGCAGACCTCATTTCATAACTCCTGAATAGGTTTTATAACATTAAACCTGGTTTGAAGACTATTTACCCATGATATAGTGTTTATCTGTCTATTTATTAGTCCAACACTTTACCTCAGTCAGAAGTGTGTATAAATACTGAGTTTAAGGTCTCAGGTTCGATTCCTGGCATGGGTGAAAAATGTATCATTAGTGAAATGTGGGGTTCCCCTTTCACAGTGCTGAATTAACGGCCACGGGTTGAATGTTATGTCTGTTTTAGATTTAAGTAAGTTTATAGGTTGTAAGATGATATAATCATTCAGTTCAGAAAGTGTACGTTAAATACTTCAAATAAATGGCATTTATATTGATATATATCCTGATCATGAGAAATATCGGTTGAATCAAGTTAACTTGCCCTAATTAAGGCTCTCTTCACCCAATATTCCATTCTTTAGGTAATTATTTATAGCCAAATTAGATCATAACCAATGCATCAGCACTCACCTGGTTAATTTGTCACAAAAATTATGGTTGTGTAGAGCCGATAGTTCGCATAAGCAAGCGGAATCAACAGTAATCTTCCTTATGATTCATGCTAACAAAAATTTTCAAATCTAAGTTTTACAAGTAACAAGTTTATAAAAAAAGTGTAGAAACTTATTTAAGGTGGGGATGTAATGGATGCAAGAAAAGGTCAGTGTTTTTGCAGTTGTAAAGCAAAAATATTTTTTGGCAAAAAAATTAAAAATGTTCCAGTAAGAATTCAGAGTATAATTTTCTTCATATGGTGATATCAACAATTGTTTAGTACCTGTCATGAGCATAGCGATATTAGATGACAAAATTTTTAAATGAAGAGAAAACATTGTCATTAAATTCCAAGACACCCTCGACAGTTATTCAACAACTGTTGAGGGCACCATGTGAAAAAAAATAAGCTATGTATATACTTAAGCATCATTTGATTTATTTTGAAGAAAAAAAAGTTTTGCTTTTATTGAGTCTTCCTGCCCCCCTCCCCCTTAATTCTATAGTGTCTACTCTTTTTTCACTTTTATGAGCTGCCGAGATATTTTTATGCACAGTATTTAGTTTGAAGAATACTAAATTGTGGCCATATAAAGTATATTCTCAAAATAAATTCTATTAAATAATAAAACTCAAAATCAATGTATAATTTTTATTCCTAAAGCCCTGTAGTTCCCACAAATAATAATAAAAAAAAAACTTAGCAAACTGCATAAAAGTAAATTACATAATCGGTTGCAGTCTCCTTAAACTTTGTAATCATAGCCGCACAAACATGTGTTAAATAGGAACTATGAAAAGTACCAAGATTACCTTGCATGGTACCATTATGGCACATCTCATAAAATAGGACCATAGTGTATTCTGTCAAGGTAAGACTACTTCTTTATAGGGTAAATCGAGTGTACATTTAATTTACGCTGAAAGGTAGAAAGCTTACTTTGCTTGGTTCTACTGTAGTTTCGTAAACAAGATAGAGCCATACCGCAGTCAGAGGTTATTTAGTTATTTTCAGTGCAATTTAAAATGTACCAGGAAAAAAGTTTTTTTTTCCACTTTATCCTCAAATCCAAATCCTGGAAGACATTATAAACATTAGAGGAAATATAATAGAATAATATAAAATACAAATGTTAACATTCTTTCGTGTAATCTATTCATTATAACATTCAGTTAAGTGTTAAATTACTGGTCTGGGGCCTGGTTGTAAGTTCATCCTATAATTATAATTGGTTCTAAACCCCAAAAAGCTGTATTCAAGCTCTTAAAATAAATTTAACTTGGAGAGAAAAAGAAAATCACACACACACAAAATATGTAATATATATTTGGTTTTGAGGATGAACACCAAATTTGACTTGATTAGACCAGAGTGGAATAATAAAAAACATTTATTTAAAGGCTCGGACAAAATGTATGACGGAGTTTTGTCAGTGTAGTCCACCTTTTATGACTAGCTGGACAATTTTCATAATGGAGCAAACATGATAAGTAAAAAACTTCTGATTGAAGTTGTTGCTGTTTAGTTACCAACACTAAACAAGTAACAATTTTTATGTTTAGCATTGTGGCTTACTATCTGTTTAGGTTATACGCAAGTAACAATTTTAATTTTGAAAAATTACTGAGAAATGCTTTAAAAGGTACAATTTAATGGTATATATTTATAATTAAAGTGTTTGACACGTTAGCCCCGTCAGGTGAATTTCTGCATACTAAACTAAAGGCTCAAAGTTCAAATCCTGGCATAGCCGAAAAAAAATATGTATAGTTGGTGAAATATGGATTACCTCATTCACGGTGATGAAGTGACAGCTGGGGGCTCGGTGATGTGTGTGCTAGGTTTAGGATAGTCAACGAAGAGGATGTAAGAAGGACCATGTGACACAGGAATTTAACAAAAAGGTGCCTTCTTACAGAAACATATACATATTTGAAAAAACCCACACAATAATAATAATGATTATACCAATATAGTTAGAGAGGTAACCAGTTTTTGTGTCATAGCTTTTGCAATAATGCAGATTCAGTGTTCTTCCTTTTTTTTTATTCCCATGATTCTTTGATCATAAGACTTTTTTTTTTCGATTTAAAATGTCTAAAAATAGGGTGCATCTTAGAATCAGTTATTTCTCCATCAATGCTCTCAATATATTATGTTATAGCAAAGGTAAAGATGGCTCAGACGCATCAGATTCTGATATTGATTCAGATGGAAGAGATAAGCAACATATCTACTGGTAGATAAGGAACTATTATTGTTGGTTAGCAAAGTGAATTTTGTAATAAAATATCTCTTAAATATAGGATATTTTAGTGTTCAATTTTGATTTATTTTCTTCAAATCAAAGTTACTTTTTCTGTTGGCAGTACTGAAAAATTAAGGTGCGTCTTACAATTGTTAGAGTCTTGGAATTAAAAAAAAAGCTATATTTGAGATTAGCAGGGCAGAAGAGAACAAGGTTGTGGAGTCATGTGTTCAACTATATTGGTGTATATAATCAAATAAACACTACACTCTCTAGATAATAAGCCAAAATCAGCGCAAGAAATGTTTAAAACAAATTCAAGCAATTGTTTAATTATTAATCCTCTTTTAACATGTCGCTTACCATGAAAGGTAGCACAGTCTAACCTTGACATATTAAACTATGGCCATGTCTTATAAACTTTACCATAGTGGAATATATCAAGGTAAGTTTGCTACCCTACAAAACAAATAAGGGGTACTTTTAACAGTAAAGAATGATTTTAGATTTGATATGGCTGTTCTTTTGTTATATTGTAAAAGCCAAACATTATGGTATAAATCAGAGGTTTCCAACTTAAATGTGCCTGAGGGCCACGAGTCTAGCGGCAGGCCGTATAGTAATTAGGCTTAGGGAAATATGAACTCACACAGATACACAAGTTGTCAACCATCTTAGCTCTGTCGGTAGTGTGTCTGCCTACTTAGCTAAGGGGCCCTGATTGGATTCCCGGCATCGCCAATCCTAGTCTTAAGAGAGATTATAGGCATATAAAACTATGAAAGGTCTAGCCAGCCGATAGTGGAAAATATGACTTGAATAAACAACTGACCCAAGCCATGGGCTGGAAACGGTAATGGATGTAAGTTAAGATACACAAGTTATTACAAAAATAGAATGCAATTAAGTTTATTTCTGAATGAACATTAGTTGGCACTTACATGAATTTTTCCCCACACAAGTCAAAACTTTCTGTTTCTCGGCTAAACATATCAATTTTACTACAGTATATTAGTTTTCCAATAAACTTTACAAGCCGCAAAAATGGCATCACAGGCCACCAGTTGGAAACCTTTGAACTTTAGTCACTGCACTGCTCTAATAACCTAAGTTTAAAATTAGATATGGGGTGAATCCTGTATTTATCAAATTTGAATCTCAAACTATTTTTGAATTTCAAATCCAAATTCGAATCTTTAAAAATGATAAATTTTTGATAGTAGAAAAATACTTAAAATTGTACTTAAAGAAAGGTTGCTTAAAGAAATAAGTCAAAAAGGTGATAGCTAAAATAAAACTAAAACAATAAAATATCTTTTATATGAACAGCAAGAGAGAAAACATTTGGAAACAATGAGGTAGGTGTTGGGGTGGGGGGTAGTCCACACAAATAATTCATTCAGCAGTGGGAGTGGAAATGGGAATGACTCGCTTGTCCTTCTAGCTCTACTGGGAGCTACGAGAACAAGAGCTAAGCTCTTAAAGGGAGCAAATCAAAAGAGTTGAGCGATATGACTAATTTGGGCATGCCTATGTATGCTAGATTGCTCCATCTAGCTGGTTCAACCCATCCCTAGTCTGAAGGTCTTTACAGCCTACTTGTATATTTACACTAATGGGGCAAGAAATGAATAAGGTAAAATTTAGTGTACCCACTTTTATATGAAAAAAGAATGACCATTTATAAAAGAAAACCAAAACCTTGGAACACACTACTGGGATTCATAAAACCTTGACACACACGGCTGGAATTCATAAAACCTTGACACACACGGCTGGAATTCATAAAACCTTGACACACATTGAGCGATATGACTAATTTGGGCATGCCTATGTATGCTAGATTGCTCCATCTAGCTGGTTCAACCCATCCCTAGTCTGAAGGCCTTTACAGCCTACTTGTATATTTACACTAATCGGGCAAGAAATGAAAGGTAAAATTTAGTGTACCCACTTTTATATGGAAAAATGACCATTTATAAAAGAAAACAAAAACCTTGGCACACACCGCCGGGATTCATAAAACCGGCCTCAGTCACTGGCAAGCTTGACGTAAGTTGATGTTTTGTTTTTAGGATGATATTTCCAAAACATTTTTCTGGTTGTATGTTTTATTTCAATTTTTTTCAAAAAGGTTGTTTTAATTTTCGACAGTAAATAAAAAGCAATGTGTACAAATACCATACATTAAAAGTGACAGAAAAATTTATAAGAAAGGTATGCCTGGATGACACTGTAAAGTTATAATCTTTTATAGTTTTAAACATTAAAAACAATTAGAAAAACTTGAATGAATTAATCATATAAATTGCCCTAAGGTGTCCAGAAGCATTACACTTCAAATAACCTTTTATAAGAATTTTCTAAAACTAATAAAAACAAGATCCTGGCAGAGCTAGCACAAATATTTATGAAAACATAAATATAAAGTGAAAATATAAATACATGTACAAGCAAGCCAATATGAATGCTGCATAGAAAAAATATATACCAAATTTGAGATTTTGCTAAAGATATAAAAAAATACACTACATATAGAAAGGTTTGGTAAAAATGTGATGTAATTTATGGAATAATTAAAGTAGAAATTATATAGCAAATTTACATATTTTATTTTTCAACAATTTTCATTGTGAATGATTGAGAAAATGAATTATATATTTAAACACAAGTATTTTTATAAAATTAATTTAATTTTGTATATAAAATAAAACATTAAAAAATGGGCATTGTATGCAATATTATTTATTAATTTACCCTCCTCATTAATAAACAATACATTATTTCAAATATTTTCTCTCCTCTCAACAACAATTTATCCCTACAGTCAATTTATATTTGAAAGCTTTTGAAATAATTATTTGAAAAGTGAATATTATGATGTTTAGAACTGGATTTATGTGAAAATTTACCAAAAATTGTTTATTTAAACTACACCTTTAATTAGGTGGTGTCTCAAATGTAATTGTGAAGTGAATAGTGAAACTAAGAAAATAAACAAAGGCTTGCATAAACAGCAGAGAATGAGAGATTAAAATTCCACAAATAAAATGCAATATACCACAGTATTTTTTGCAAAATATGAGACCCCTTCTTCAGTGATAAGAGCGGGACACTTACCCCTTAAAGGGTTTGTTTTGTAATATATTTTATTCATATCAGTTTAAGTTTGTCAATTATGTTAAATATTATGCTCTTTGCAATCTTATTGTTAAAATTTTATTGAATACAGTTGTTTGACATATTTTAACATGGTTAACATTTATTTATACATTTTAACTTATCAACATCAGGTTTAAATAAGATGATCATTCATTCATTCAAGGGCTTTTAAAAGAGAGGGGAGTCTTTAAAAGAGAGGGGAGTCAAGGGAGTCTGGCACACCCCTGTAATTTAATGGCTCTAAAGGGGTGGGTATGTATAAAAAATGATAAAAACTTTTATTGGCTAAAGGTATAGTAACATTTCTAACGGACTCCCCCTCCTAGGAAAATTATTTTTTTATACCCTTGCATTCACCCATACAAGACATGTGTTAGCAAAATAAAATATATATATATTCAATTTTATTCATAAAGCTTCTAAATTATATTTGGAAAATGTACACAGACAAACTCAGGGCTAAAATCTCTCTGCCTATACATGTTTTTCAATACATATTAAGAAAAATAATCTTACAACTCGATGGAAGACTTAAATTTCTACTAAGCACCAAAAGAATAACACAAAATTTGTTAAATAAAATAACGATAAAAACCACTTTTTTAAGCAATAGCATTTTGGATAATCTAGTTTCATCTAAATATAAACATACGGCATTTTTAGTTTGCATAGAGAAATATTAATTTACAATAAGATAATTTTAATGAAATGTTTAACTTTTTTAGAAATTAAAAAACACACTTTAAAATGAGATAAAAATAATCTATTTTTACAGTTAGTGCACTACCATTTTTATATTTTATTGTTCAACCCTTCTAGTTGATAAACAAACCTCTGCAACAGTAGCTATACAAAATAATTAAACCAATAATTAAATCAATTCTATCAAATGAAAACATCGGTATTATTAAAATTATTTTTTATTCAATGTTTAGACAAAATTTACTCAGCCTTAAATAAACACACTACAACATTTTATGTTGGTTGAATTCAGTTTTTACACAATATTTTACATGGTAGTTTATTTTAGATACAGTATGGATCACTTATAACATTTTATTTTTAAGTCTCATGTACATAACTCAATTTTTTCGCCTCATTGAATGTGCTCATCGTTGATGCCATTGAGCAAAATGTCCTCCTCGTTTCGTGTCACATTATTCCACTTGCGTTTGTGTTGGTCCAACCCGAACCCCTCGTCATAGTTCCCTTTAGCGATAAACAGCTGCTTGAAGTGTGGTAGGCAGTATGGCTTGCCTCCATTAAGTGTGTAAGTCTCCATCCTGACAAAAGAAAGGCATGCACTACTTTAACAAACTGCTTCACTCATAAGTGATAAACCTTGTATGAACTTGTCACAGTTTAGTCTCTTCATATGTGGTAAAAATTTTATAGAGTGTGGTCACACTATAATCTTCTAATATGCGATAAATTTTTATAGAGTGGTCAAAGTTTAATATTCTAATGTGTGGTAAACTTTGTATGGAGTGGTCAAAGTGAAATATTCTAATATGTGGTAAACTTTGTATAGAGTGGTCAAAGTTTAATATTCTAATGTGTGGTAAACTTTGTATGGAGTGGTCAAAGT
>CABFOW010000882.1:56427-77339 GCA_902141385.1 Timema californicum | reverse complement strand
AAAAAAATGAAAAAGCAAATAACTTCCAAGAAATTTACAAACCAGAGATTTTATTATTTATAGTAATAACATAAAGACCTGAAAATAGGCCACACTTTTTCCCTCAAAACCTTTTGCATTAAGAAATGTTTTGGTTATAGCTATTGTTTTTCAATGCCAAACTTTGACCTTATAAATTGTTACATTAACTTACAAATTTAAATTATAAATTGTATATATCACAACTATCATTATTTTATTAAATAATTTAAAATATTTATTAATTATGTTTTAAATGTTTGAATGAAATAAAAGATAAATCCAAAGCAAGTGCCCGCCCAAATGTCATAAGAAACATTAGCACTCAATATACCATAATATGTTTATTTCAACTAACATGATTTACATTTTTGTGCTTTCAAAGAAAATTTTCTTGTCTCATTCTCACGTCCTGATATTTTTCCGTATTAGCGTCTTGATATCGCCTTGAATTAAAAATACTGTTCTCACATATTCCTAAAAATATGCTTGCTTGGAATATATATATATATATATATATATTTTCTAATAGTACCAACTTACCTTAGATAGGCTGATGGAAGAATTGAACTTATAAACCAAACTTTTGCCAGGCACACCATCTTTCCTTTGGGGTGGATACAATTAAATATAGAGCATTCAAGTATAGTATAATTTTGATTGGAAGAGCCTTTTAGAAAACACAAACATATTTTTGAGGCCAAGATTGATAATTTACAATTTTATCAGTTTTATTTTATAGGCATTGATAATATATATTGTGACAAGTGTAGATCACGTGAATTATAACTACCTGGGAGTAGACAATGGTAGATCCAGGGCCTGTTGTTGAAGGGGCCCTGATTGTTTTTCATATGATTCATATAAGATGTATAAATTTAATAATTTTAACCAACCACCCTATTAATATGACATAAATCACTCAAAGTAAGATATTTATTAGATAATCAAAAAGGCTACACTAAATAAAAATCCATGTTGATATTATACTTAATTTATTGAAAGATTACAGGTAAAAACAGTTTATGTAGAAAATATTTTTATAAATTATAAAAAGAAAAAAGAGAAAAACATTTTACAAACTATTTCCAATGATTAATTTGGCACTTTCATTTTTTAACTTTTTAGCTTGGATGAACATGAGCTCATGTTTGTGCAGGGGGATTGGCTCTTTTTTATAACACTTTTTAATATATATGTATTTGGTGTTCGAGAGGCATGCAATTAACTGGTGAATTAAGTTTCCCTTCAAAAACAATCAAATGAGAAACCCTTTGTAAAAGACTAGTAATTAATTTCCAAGCAACAGCTGATCTTTTAGTTTTAATAAAAGAAATTAAAGCTTGGAGATAATACAATAATACACAGTTTTTTCAAGCCCTTAAAACAGCTGCATTTTTAATCCCTCTTGGATGTTAGTATAAACTTAAATACTTTTATCACCCTCTTGATAAATCTTCCATTTGAAAGTCAACGAGAGAGATCTTAACATGAATTACTAGGAGAAAGGCTATCACTCACACTTTTGGTCACAATAAGACCTTTTAATTGTTTGTTCCTGGACACGGTCCTCAAGGATGTACCGAGCGAGGGGTGGTAAAGGAGTGTGTGCTGGGGTGTCCAAACCCACTTCCTTGAAAATATTAATGATGTATTTTTGTATTCCTTGTCGATACCTAGTCTAATAACTTATTGGAGTCTTATAAAATTCCTAGCACCTACAGCGAGATTATATTCAAAATGAACATGAATAGGAAGTATAAGTTGTGAAATTACACAGCACGCCTCTCATAGTACAACTTACTATTGACCTGGAGTTACAGTACTGAGCAGTTAGCAGTTAATAGAGCAGCATTGAACCCAAAAGGCAGTCAAGAAGTACTCTATAAGAGTACTACATACCATATTTCGTCTTTTTAAGTACATTTCATACTTGATTCTATATTTGAAAAAAGTAAAAATTGCCGTTATTTGACCTTTACGAAACTTTTAGCTCTAGTTTATTCCCGTCATTTGTGTTATCACTACCACAGTTGGGTTGAATATTAAAAAGAAAAAAGTATCGGAAATTGTGTATATTGTAAAGGTTGTAGTGATGTGAACTGTGGTGTGTGTAATAAATTGTTTGTATGGCATAAGGATCGAGTGTATTCTGCGAGGATCTGCCAACACTTAAAGAAAAATGCTAGTAAATATTTTTTTCAACAAATAGTAAGGATTAATAAAATTGCTAAGTAACCTAACAAAAACACACCAAATGTTTATTTGTACTGGTTAAGGTACAAACATATCAGTCTGGCTACTTGAAGGATCTTCTTTTTCCCCTTAAAAAACTCATTACAATTATTTTTTTACAATTAATAAAGTGTTTATTTTATCCATAAATCTAGCACACATTATAATGTATGATTTTCTTTTAGAAGTATAAGTCCCATGGCAATTCAAATATTAATGCTAATGTTTGGTTATTTTGTAAAACCCACTAGATATTAAAAGATGTCTTACTCCAAAAATAGCAAAAATTGTATATATTTTAATTAGTGATGGTTCAAATCTACTTTTTCTTTAATCCTAATCCTGATTTTTATCATAATCCAAATATTAGTATGCATGAAAAACATAAGAAATTAACTTCCACAGTGGTTTGATTTTTATTTCTCAATCTGTTGGCTGTTATAGAAAATAGAAATAGTAGCTAAATTATAACATATAACATTTTTTTGCCATAATTTGAATTTGCTTTGAGTCAAACATTAAATTAACTGTTTGGCGTTTAGTTGTTAAGTATGTCCTATTACTATATTGGGACAAACTATTTATAGGAATCATAAACACTAAAAAAACCCTCAAAAATATCAAATATATTTTTTGTTAAATCTTTAATATTAAATTATTTTTAATCTGGAATATCATGCAGATTTAATGATTTGATTGAACTATTTATAATTTTGATACATAATAAAAATCAATTAAAAAATAAGTGGAAGAGTTGGCAGCTATGCTATTGCAGACAATGTTAAGGATACCACGAAAAAATACATTCCTGAATAATTGGTTGGAATGCCATATAAATGACATCTAGTCTTAAGTTCAAAGGCATTATTAATGTAAACTGTAGAAACTTAACGTCAATTTTCCATTACTGCTCGCATGATTAATTATAAACAGTGCAGAAAGTGTTGTAAAAACTGACACATTGACAAGACTACACTAACTACAGAAACCTTTGATGTAGTTTCTATTTTCATTGGTGCAATTTCATTAGTAATACTCCTTACAACGCCGTAGAACATACACGCAACATCAACAAAGCTAGCATTTCTACAAGTTCTATTCTTTAATATTGATTGTGAAGTATTTTAAAAAGACTGCACAAACCTCAACCTTGCTCAGTGATCAGTTTAAACATTCTAACTCCACACATTAATACAATGTACACAAGTAAAAAATGAATTTGATTTCTAGAATCGAGCTCTTCTCATACAAACTTCTCTAAACTAAGTTACAGCAACCATATCTAACGTTCCATAATCAAGTCACTGTTGACACACATCAATGACCTACTGTGTGTGTGTGTGTGTACACTTAATTTAATGAAGTTTAGGTCTCCAATCTATAACACATTTCTGAACATATTCTTAAATTGCACATTTTTCTCCAATTTAATAAATATCCCTGAAAATACACTCAGTAGCCCAAAACATGAAAAATCATTGATATTCAACATTCTATTTGGTTCTGGATTGTAAACTCGGATGCATTTCCGCATATTACTATACCTGTGAAATTGAAATTTTACTAAAAGATAATATTAGAAAGTAGTGATGTACAAAACTATTTAGTAAGTTATGTTCTACCACATTAAGCCAATATTTAAAATAATTATATATTAAATCCAGTAACTATGCATTTTAGATTATAAATCTTTTCTCTAATTTTAACAGTTTAGTTTGGTATTCACTTAAAGTAACATTTTTCTTAACACTTTTCAATAATCATTTTTAAATGTTTTAAATAATTAGCTATTTCAAGATACATTTAAAATTACACACTTGAGCTAAAAATACAATTTTATACAAATTCCAAATTAGTATACAGGTTTCACGTTTTACGCATTTGAGTGTATCTTTGAGGGTTGAGCTCTTACATTCAAATAATTTTACATCTTTAGCAAATAAATTGGTTTTATTTCCTAAAATTTGAGTCATTAAGATCAAAAATAATTCACAAGAAAAATTAAAACATAAAATAATGAAACATGGCTTTTTACACCTACTAAAAAAAGGTGTTAAATCTGTTTTGACCATAAGAAAGAACAAATTTATCCAAAAATATGTAGATGAAAAGACATGTATGTTTCTAGGTTAAAATATGACACATGGAATATGAAATATAATTGATTTACACTTATTTAACAAAATCATGACAGTGACATGGAACACTATGTATAGACATTTGAAATTACAAATTATTGACAACAGAAAACAATTTTATTGTACAAGAATAAAGCTGTTGTGTATTGCTACTCTAAGAAAAGTATGCAAATGTTGTATTAAAATGAAAAAATTAGAAATTTTTAAGTGGGAAAGATAATCCAGTGTTTCTAACGTGAGTATTTCCTCTATCTGATGTTTTAATGTAGTGTGGATGTAAGTGTGAATTATTTTACTCATAATGTACAAGAGATAGGATTAGAAGAAATGAGAAGAGAAAAACAGCATAATATAGTTTCAGAGGTGAAAAGAGGATTGTAGTCAGCACTTTACACTGGTGCCACTGGACAAAAGGTTGTGGTCTTGTTCTATTGAAATTCTTCAAGAAGCTGTTTAAAATATGCCACAAAACTTCATAAGAGAGGTTTAAATCTGTTTTGACCATAAGAAAGAACAAATTTATCCAAAAATATGTAGATGAAAAGACATGTATGTTTCTAGGTTAAAATATGACACATGGAATATGAAATATAATTGATTTACACTTATTTAACAAAATCATGACAGTGACATGGAACACTATGTATAGACATTTGAAATTACAAATTATTGACAACAGAAAACAATTTTATTGTACAAGAATAAAGCTGTTGTGTATTGCTACTCTAAGAAAAGTATGCAAATGTTGTATTAAAATGAAAAAATTAGAAATTTTTAAGTGGGAAAGATAATCCAGTGTTTCTAACGTGAGTATTTCCTCTATCTGATGTTTTAATGTAGTGTGGATGTAAGTGTGAATTATTTTACTCATAATGTACAAGAGATAGGATTAGAAGAAATGAGAAGAGAAAAACAGCATAATATAGTTTCAGAGGTGAAAAGAGGATTGTAGTCAGCACTTTACACTGGTGCCACTGGACAAAAGGTTGTGGTCTTGTTCTATTGAAATTCTTCAAGAAGCTGTTTAAAATATGCCACAAAACTTCATAAGAGAGGATGGGAGAAAGTGAATGTGAGGTAAAGAAATAGAGGATAAACATGTAAGAACAAATATGAAATCCTTTTGATTTATATATTGCTATCCCTCATTATTGTACACTCTGTTTAAACTGAAGGTTTATGGTTTACACTATAGGCCAGTCTAATAAGCCACAGCGCAATCATGCAAGATAAGCTCGCTACCTTAAGGGTGTATCAAGGGTACTTTCGTACATGTGTAAAAATATTTTCCTATACAGTTAGCAAAAAGAACTCACTGTGCTTGCCAGCCAAATCAATGTTGTAAGCAACATATTCCTACATAAGACACATTTTTCATCAACTTTTGATTGGTAATAAGTCCAGTTTCACACCTAAAACAACTTTGTGGTGGAAGGGGCATTAAGATTGTAACTAACAACAAAGTTGTTTGAAGTAGGAGGTAGAGCTAGCATTCTTACTTTGATGATTCTGGAAAATAAATTATTGAAATAATTCATTAACAAATAAATCTATTATAAACTAGTTTTATCTACCACAAGCAGCTTAATCAAGTTCCAAAACTACTGTACGCGTGTCAGTGAAAGTGTTTTTCAAATGGGGTTGAGTGCTTACCAGTGTCTTATTTAAACTATTTCCACTCTAGCGTCACTCAGGTAAGTGTGCTGGATATCCTCCCTACTTCTAAACCACGATTTAGTTTAGTGGACTATTCCAAATTACAACACAGTCACCCCTAAATATCGGTTTTGAAATAATAAACCTACAAAATAATCCAAGGAATGAAATAATGTCCAAAAAAATCTGAGTAACATATAATAAACTTTGAAATATATGTAGCAAAAATTAATAATGGTTGTTAACTCATTGAATTAGTAATTTACTAACAGCAGCTTTATTCAATTAAGGGTGTTAACATACACACCCACCTACAATAAACTTTTTAAAATATAATAGAAGTGTAAACATTAACACTAGTAATTTAAATAAGAAAACATTAACTATTCTACATTAGCTATAATATATGCAAATATACTTCCAAAAAGTATTTATTTTAAAAACTGCAAGTCGCCCTATAATTTGTCCAACAAAATCAGAAATTCTCAGTCTACTCGTTTTATTGGTGATAATTTTCTCTCTTTTTCTTGGTAAAAGTATTTATACTTCTTGGTGTTATCACATTTCTTCTTTCTTAAGTTTTTCTCTATTTCATTGCCTTCTTGCCACGAACATTACTAGAAAAACCGAAATAGAAATATACTCAACCATCTATACACGATACAAAGTAAGTGCGCTGAGTTTTTCACATTTAACATCCATGCATATTAATAATGCACTAGGGGTGTTATGCGAGAACAAGAGCGGTGTTAGGATTAGTGTTTGATAATAGTACTGTTATGACTTGCTAATACAACACACCAAGTAATCCTAAATTGCACAATAGAATCTACAAGAGAAAAAATAACCATTTTAAATTCATGACCTGCGTTTTAATTTTGCATTATATCCTGCTATCCACATCTAATCATATTAAAGGGGTGAAGATTAGGAATGCAAGATTAAGAGGAAATGCACTCATATTTGAGTTGCAGATAAATAAGAAACCACTGAGAGGGGAAAAAAAACCTATTTGTACACCTAGTAGAAATTAGAATCCTGACCACTTCAGCACAGACAAAGCAGATTAAACTAGCTTTACACTTGGTCAGCGCACCCAATTATACTCATTGCCTGTGTTGATATTTACACTGTGCAGCAAACAAAATGGAGTGTAAAACACACGGTGTGAGCAATTGAGGGAGTAGCAACCCACAGTCTAATCAGACATCATGACCCAACTACAGTTGCTGAGTATTTAATAGACAAATTTTGTTATGATCTGTAGAAATCAAGCAGTTTGCATTTCAATTGGTAAATAAGATCAAATATAGGCAGGATATCTCTGGACCAACTTAGTTAGAAAATTGAAATATTTTACAAAATCGTCCGTAATAAAATATAAATCAAAATGTGGCTGCAAAGATTCCTGCAGATTCTTAGCATGGCAGTATGGAATCCCAGCCAACTGTTTAGTACTATATCCCTTGAAAAATTCATCAAGCTCTGTGAAGTGTCTTTCCATTATTGAATCCAGTAAGTTTTTTTTTAAATTTCTCACTCACTTACTCAGTCACTAACCCTACTTTTAACAAGGTATTTGGCGTTGTTAGTTAACGCACTAGTCGTGTAGAGCTCGACTGCCGAGGACGGGAAGATCGAGGTTCGAATCTTGATCGAGTGAACTGGGGGGTGGTTTCTCCTAAATGGTTTTCCACTCGCCTTTCAAGCAAATGTGGGTTCACTTCCTCTAAATTCAACCTTCCCAATTTCTGATCAATTAGCGTGATTAGTACTTAAGCGTACAACCCAAACGGTTAGTAAGACGCGGTGCTAGAAAAAAAGGGTATTTATGTCAAACACTAGCCCTAACTTCAAGGTCACAATTGTTCTAACATATCATCCAAGGTAATAAACAGGTTTCAACAGACTTTTCTTTCCAAGTAGTACAACTCAAATGTTTCAGGCATTCACAATAACATGCATTTAAAAACACACAAACCAAATAAAGGTTGAAAGGTTTCCATTCTCAAAAGTAGTTTCACAAGGGATTCCAAACTAATCAGTTAATTATGTCAACATTGTCAGCCATATGAAGCAAGTACAGGTACTTCTCTCAAGATGCAGAAGAATAAAACCATGCCCATCTTCATTCTTCAGTTGGAAACGTGCGGAGCCCAAGATAAAGCAGCTTCCATCAACCCAGCATGCGTTGAGACTTAAGTATGTTATTCTTCTTTCTTCCAAATATTATTATCTGCTAAGTAGCATCCGTGCAATGTTAAAATTAACTACGTTTTCAAGAAGTAAAAAACTCATATTTTTAAAATGCCACAAAATGTTTACACACACGCACACGCACACACACACACACAAAAAGTAAAGACAAAGAGTTTCAAAACAGTTTCACTTTTATTTGGCCTTCATTTAAAAATGGAATAACTAAAAAACAAACATGAATCGCAATTTGAAATTAACCGTAGCAGTGGCGCTTATCTCGGGGTAGAGCTATCATGGTTACAACAATTGTAAAAATGGTGGGGTAGGGGGCAAAGGGTAGAGGAACACCATTTAAATAGCGTTTCAAGATTGTTGATGTCCTAAGAAAGCATCTGGAAGGGGGGGAAGAAGAGCCATCAGATACCCCTTGCCTCCTAAGTTTCTTTGGGGATGTATTTTTGGAATTAGGCACTACTTATTTGCAGGACCCATGGCTTGTTGTTACCAAAGATTTGTATTTTACAAAAATAGATTAAATTAAAATCTAATTTAAGCCCAATAATAAAGTGTTTATTATTTTATTATTATTTCACCAAGTTACTACATCGACTAACAGAGTGAATGTGGTTGAAAGTTTTGAACAAACTACAACCCATATAAAATCTGCACAAGAAAAATAAAAGCAGCCAAACATGTAAGTCTGTTAGATACATTCAAAAACAGATGTCTAATTTAAAGAGGTGTCTGGTCGAGTCATAGAGTTAGTGTGTTGTGTTGAGATTCAGTGATTATTCAGTCATATTATAACTAGAGATAGGTCAAATCCTTTCTTTCTTGAATACAAATCTTAAAATTGAATTTAAAATCTTGAAATCAAAATTAATTCCTTTAATCTTTTAAAATTTACAATTTTGGTTAAAGATAATATATTTTTAATTTAATTCAAAAAAGGTTGTTAAAGGCTTGGCGTCACTGACGAATTGTGTGTTTGTCATATACATTAAGTCGCAAACAACAAAGAGAACACATTTTTTATTTTTTATCAACCTTTTTAGTACCCGTTTAGGTTATACGCTTATGTACTAATTACACCCATGTTTTAGATATTAGGAAGGGTATATTTAGATTAAATGTACCAGCATTTGCATGGGGGAGATGGTTTAAAACCATTTTGGAAATAACACCTCAGTACACCTGACCAAGATTTAAACCTCTATATAGTGCAAAAGTTGCATCTAAGACAAAGCGGTCACCTAAGTGGGTAACATTTCATTAGTAAATTAATATAATTTTGTCCTTTTTTGTGATTTTGTTACTCTCCCAACTACACTAGTACTATTTAATTCCTTTTACCAACCACTTGAAACTGTTATTTGAATTCAAGTCTTTATAATTATATTCAAGATACTTTTTTGAGATTTTTATGAATCTTGAATATCGGTACCATGAGATTAAAGGATTTGAGCATCTCTAGTTGTATATTTATTAGGTTTGACTTTAGTTTAAGCTTAAGATGATTAGATGGTTGTCAATTATGATGTTTTATAAATCGTTTAGTGAAAAAAAATTAATTCCTAGTCATAGGCATATAATATTATTTAGTTTTATATGTTTTGCGGATATATTAATTAAGAACTATCAGCAGTCAAAGCTATGTCAAATAGCTCTACGAGATCTATGCCAATAGTGAAAGTTTTAATTTTGAGCAAACAAATGATTCGATTTATTAAATGAAAAGGTATGTCTATTGTAATTCAATGATCAAGTCATTTTTTCAAATAAACCGAGTCATTATATGCGACAAACATCATGTTATGTTGAACAAACTTATTTGACAAACAGAAAATAGGAAACTTGTGAAAAGCTTCAATATTTTTAATCTGAATATTAATCTTGTTAAGATTGGTATTTGAATAAGAAATTCGGAATTTTAATGGTTTTTATATATCAAGAAGAAATTTCAAATATGATAAAACTCTTTCTACTATTAAGATTATCTTTAAGGAAAACCTCTTTTCACTTTCCTGTGTTTGTCCTTTATATTTTCCTTTTATATGCTTCTAGCTAAGTGTCCCATCATTCTTTACCAATTTACTTTCTCTCCCCTTTTTATCTTTTGGTTTCCTCTTTTAGGAAGTTACCTTGCGCATTACACACTCCCTCCTAATGAGTGCTGATAGAATTAAACTAGGTTGGGAGATTGGGCGTTAACAATCGATTTTATTCATGAATTGTCATTACATCTTTATCCTGTGGCAACAATGTAAAGTGTGAATTGAGTTCTTTACATTGTTAAAGCCAAATATGTTGGTTCCCTTTTATGTGTTTCTATCTATCTTTACTATAGTCTCTTCATCCCCCAAGATTATCAGATTCGAAATTTTAAATCTAAATAGAACTCAGATTTGTATCCGATGAAAAATATTTCAAAATTCTATCTTAAGGAATGATTTAACTTTATAAAGAATTTATCATCGACCCATTCTTTGACTTTACCATATAAACTTCCAAATATCGTAATATTTAAAAGCTAGTCATTATTTGGACACAAGCCCTTTATCAGCTTTTTTTTTAATTGGACTCAAAAATATGGTATAATTTAGCCTAATATTCGATTTGGATGTGGTAACATTTCATTATAAAAATATTTGATTCATATTTGAATCGAGTTAATGAGCAAAGATTCGGATTCAGTTCAAAAATTAAAAATCTTGGATCCTCTTAAACTCAGGGATGTTGTTTGGCAAAGAAACCAATGGGAGTATTATTGGATGCAGATTAATTACATTACACACGAACATAAACATCAAGGTACAGTTCTAAAAAAAACTATCATCACAGAAGTAAAATTATTTTCTACCGACTAAACAATATGTGCATCAAGGTTGGTTAACGGCACATAAGCAATCACAAAACAACAACAAATATGCACAGTAACAATTTTACCAATGGGGATGCTAAACACATCATTTTAAAGAGGGAGCTAATAATGGCATAGCTGTCAGCCAGAGTAGACTTAGATAGCTCAACATGTTCCATAATAGATCGACCAATTAAAATTAGGTACATTGCTCACATTTAATTTTAACATCAATTTTGCTAAACGCCCTTAATGGCATTCAATTTAGTTTTCTAGGTAGAATAGAGGTTCTAAAATATAATTGGATTATAGTGTGTGTTGGGATGTTTTTTTAAACCATGTTTTACTATCCCTGCAGATTATCCACAGTTAACTATACAAATGGATTAAGAAGGTAAAGTTTAAAATAAATGTACCTGCAGGAATGGAAGAGATGGAAAACCGTTTAAGAGAAACCACCTTTAACTACACTCAGCACAGATTTTAGCACCGCCCTTCCCATAATTGTTTAACTAGACTAGTTGAGTTTGACTTTCAGTTTGTGTGTCCATGAATGCAGGAACCCTGGCTAAGAGTTGTATCAGGTACGGACTTTTATAAATAATCATATTTGTGCAAGTCAATGAAAAGAGGTGTAATAGGGGTTAAGAATAAATCTTTCCTCTAGGTTTAAGTTAACCCAAGTTAAAGCATAATTGAATTTTTTGCCTTGAGTAACACCTTAGCTCAGTCGGTAGCAAGTCTGTCTACTGAGCTCAGGGTCCCCGAGATCAATTCCAGCATGGCCGAAAAATGTATCATTGATGAACTGTGGGTTTATCCGTTCACAGTGATGAATTAATGGCCGGGGACTGGATGTTGTGCATGTACTAGTTTGAAATTATATTATAAGGCATATGAAGCTTTGCCTGACTTAGCAAGCCAGTAGTGGAAAATATATAAAATACTAACCCGGGCTACAGGCTGGAAACAGTAATGAATGTAAAAAAAAAAATTGTCTTGATTAAGCAAACCATTCATCACACACATCATGATGAGAAAAATGAACATCTGTAATGTCATAATATATGTGGCTCTAACAACTTTGTAAAAAGCATCCCCATTGCGACAACATTTTGTTTCTTACTGAGCATGCACAAAAATCTACATTTTCAATCAACATCATAGATTTCCAAAATATTGCATATGTAAATACTAGTATGGTAAAACCAGTCCATTATCATTGAATATCTACATCCCACCATCCTAGCAAACTTGTAGAAACAGGACACACATGCTGGTGGGCTAGACAAATCAAGGCTCTCAACATGATTTTCCGTTGTTCATTTATTTTGGATATACTTGTCTCTACAGAGAATATTTCTCGGTGCAATCAAAATTTTGCCGGGAAGGTTTTCACAAAAGTATGGAAAACAGATGGAACAGTCCATATCATTATATATTAAGTAATAATATGAGTGAGTTTCCCCTTTCACAGTAATGAATTAACGGCTGAGAGCTGGGTGTTGAGTCTGTTCTAGATTTAAGTTAGTTTATAAGCCGTGTGCTAATATACTCTGTCCGTTTAAGAAATGCACATTAAATATAATTAAAGTATAAGAATAATGTTTTTAAAGGCCAAGAATACAAATAAAACAAAAATATCTCACACAGTTTGGAGTCAAATGTCTTAAGAAATGACTTCCAACTCAAATCAAACTATTCTGCAATATTAACTTTGACAAAAAGAAAGTAGTGGAGAATGGTTTGAAATCCAAGAAAATGGTAACACTTTCCTTAAGAAGGAAGAATATTTGATTCAAAGATTTGACGCAATATGAAATTTAAACATCATATTTTAATAAATAGAGCAACTAAAACCTCTTAATACAAGATAAAATAGTTCAACTCACCACAAATCTATTCACTTTGGGCCGGGGCTTTTCCTTGGGTTGTTGTGTTTCACTTTTCATGGACTCGAACCTGGCTCTTAAAGACTTTGTTGTGTCAATGCTCGCCTGTTGACAAATTTAACATTACAATGTTGATAAGCAATAGGTTCAACCAATCAGCTTAGTTTCATTACATGTGTCAAGAATATTAGAAAAAAAGATGAAAAAATGCTTCTTAGAGCTTTTTTAAATCAAGTCATGTAGCCTGAACAGGTAGTAAGTTGTGACAAAAAAAACACAATAATTGAAAGCAGTCGATTAATAAGGTCTATACACCTACAATAAAACTGCGTATAAAAGTACATATATAAAACAAAGCCCTCACTATAGTTTTTTAAGCACATCAAGCCTTTCTCTAGCAGAAGAGAGCAACATACCGACTGACTAGTTAACCTCAAACAGTAAACTAATTAATGTTCTACTTTTTCTGCTTAAGAAGGGACCTGATTGAGTCCCATAAATTACTTCAATGTGCTATGTTTAAAAGTTGAACTTTTTGGATACACAAGTATTTATGATAACTGTGTAGGCCTAGCTTTTCTATTATTTTACAACAATTATCGAATCCTATCGTTACTTTCTTTTCCAGTGTATTCAAATAAAATGTAAATGTGTTTATCATATTTATCCAATTATAGTTTTATAAAAATAATGTGAAAAATTTAATAAAAATTAATTTGATGAAATATTTAATAATAATAATTGGAAGATAGTGGTTATGTATCAATTTATGTTAGCTAAGAAGTGTTTTTTCAAATATTCCTTTTACTGTGATGAGAACAAGTTCAAAGTTCACAATGCTACCAGTGCTAAATTGGACTGGGAAGTCGCATAAGAAGAGAGAGAGAGAGAGCAATAATAGGATGAAACATAAGTAAAAGCAATGGATGGTGTGGCAAATTTTCTTTAAAAGGCAAACATTCATTAAATCTTGATCCAGTGGTAGCAGAGTAAGGTGTAATATGTTCTTCACTGTAAAATTAATGGTGTTTATCCCTTTACTTGTGTTAACTAATTCAGAAAATGAAGATATTAACAAAGGAAAAGTGTGGCTAAATGACTATTTTAAATAATTATATATTAAAACGAGGATAGAAGGTCAATACCTACAAACTTACCAGAAACTTGTGAAAGTTTTGAGGTACCTACATCAGTCGCCTTCTTTTACTGACTGTGTTTTTATTGTGAACTTTGAGGGTAAGTGTTTAGCTCTTGCCCTTCTATCCTCTTTTCAATGTTCACTTTCCAAATGAAGATATAATAATTTAGCCAATATAATTTATGTGATGTGAGCATTTTATGAAGAAATATGTACCTGTTCAATGTGATCTCCATCCAGGCCATTTTGTTGTTGTTGTTGCTCTGTCACCAGGGCAGCATTCGCCTTGTTCTCTTTCTCCTCCCAGCGCTCAAACTTGGCTCTGAGCACCTTCGCTCGTGCGGCATTCTGGGACTGAAACGAATCCCGCCATAGGTTTGAAATGAATATTTAAGAACGACAAGATTCTTGTCATGCTATTGTCACTAAGGTCTGGTATTGTCTAGTCAAGGTGTATTCACCTTTTTTTTTACAGTTGAAAAATATTTTGTAAATAAAAGTATGCAGGAAAAATACTGCGAAGAGAAACCTAAAAAGAGATGGGATGAGCAAATAACAGACAGTATGCAAGTGAGAGGAAAAGACTGGAAATTGTTAAAGGAAGAAGAATGGTGGAGGGAGAGACTAAGATGGAGGCATTATGATAAAGTGACCGGCAACATCCGGAAAACCATTGTTGACGACGACCGTGACGACGACCGTGACGACGATGGTGACGACGATGGTGACGACGATGGTGACGACGATGGTGACGACGATGGTGACGATGATGGTGACAATGATGGTGACAATGATGGTGACAATGATGGTGACGATGATGGTGACTGACGATGGTGACGACGATGGTGACGATGATGGTGACGATGATGGTGACGATGATGGTGACAATGATGGTGACAATGATGGTGACAATGATGGTGACAATGATGGTGACGATGGTGACGATGGTGACGATGATGGTGACAATGATGGTGACGATGACAACAGTCTCACATTCACCCACGTTGCAAATGTATTTTGTCACTTTGACAAGTTATGTAAATCAGTTATACTTTTCAACTGTTCTAAAAAAGTCAAAACTAATGTGATCTTATTGTAGCCCCACAGTAATTGTAGGATGGATATTGCCAGGCAAAGTCACATTGATGAATATATAAACACCATAAGTCAGTGCAATTATTGTATTTCATTATGATATTACCCGCATCAGTGGCCATGTGGTCTATGTGCTACTTTCCCAGTAGACAAGACTGCAGATGATTGGGAGATCCAAGATTAAATCTCGGTCTGGGGTACTGAGGGTGGTTTTGTTTAATCAAAATCGTTTTCCATTCTCCCTCCATGCCATGCGGGTACACTTCCATTAAATATAATCTCCCTAATCGCTAAAACCATTAGCATAATTAGTACATAAGCATATAACCCAAATGACAAACGAGTATTATTATTTAGCACCGCGTCTTACTACCTGTTCGGGTTGTACACTTAAGTACTAATTACGCTAATGGATTGGGAATTGGGAAGGTTGAATTAGAAGAAGTGAACCCGCATTTGCGTGGCAGGAGAGTGGAAAATCATTTAGGAAAAACCACCCCCAGTTCACTCGACCGAGATTCGAACCTCGATCTCCCCATCCTCAGCAGTCGAGCTCAGCATGACTAGCAGGTTAGCTAACTATGCCACAGAGGCAGGCAACGAGTAGTAAAACACTATGTTAAATATATATATATATATATATATATATATAAAACTCGATACATAATTATATCAGTAAACCACGCTTAAACTTCACACTTTCGTCACCAATAAAACATTTTGAGCAGAGCTACTTTGTTAAATATGATTTTACATAAAATTTAACATTATAATATTTTATAGAAAATACTGTTGTGCCCATTTTTACGCATACTGTTTGTGATGCACTATGTATGTGTGTGTATACACACACACACATTTATAAATATATATAAATAAGGGGTGAACAGGATCCCGAACCCAGGAGTAAATATCAATGTCGGGAATGTATACGTTCCCGAGAGTCGGGCGGGAAATAAAGCCCACCCCTTTATTTTTCTAGCAGGTACTACTGGCTCAATCTCTATTGGATACATTTATATTCTTTGTTCTGTAGCAAATCGGGGGGCAAGGGGTATTTTACTGCCGGTGATGAGACAAACAAGTTGGGAAGCTTGTGAGTCAATGTGCTCTGTCTAGCAACAGGTGTGTGTGTGTGTGAGAGAGAGAGAGAGAGAGAGAGAGAGAGAGAGTTTTAAACCTAGATAGCATTTAGGGGGTTTAATAGTATAAGAATATTTAAGGGGTTTCAAACCTAGATAACCTATGGGTTTTAGACCTAAAGAATATTTAAGTAGCCAAGGTTTTTTAACTGTGTTTCTGTTTCCATTGTGCAAGTACTACTTTTTATCATGGATACCCACTTTAACCCATTCTCGTGTGCGCGTGTGGTATAGCTATATGCATAGGCCTGGCAGGCATTTTTATTCTCTTATATTCTTACCACACATATTTTCACTAATTATTTAGTTTCTCATTTTATGCTCCATTCATGATCAAATTATAGCAAAGAGCTTGTAGTTCCGTCTATCAACTCCGATATGAAGTATTAAGATTTGCTTAAAGTACAGTGGTCTATTAATATATGGCATTACAATAACTTATTGCAAAGAAACGAAGATTTTATCCCGTGCCAGAGAACGTTGAGGCAAACATAGCCGCTGTGCAACTATCACGCCAGGCAAAGGGTTAGCAGAGTACAAAAATGATGTCTATCAACTTTGATATGAAGTATTCAGATTTGCTAAAAGTACAGTGGTTTATTAATATATGGCATTACAATAACTTATTGCAAGGAAACGAAGATTTTATCCCGTGCCAGAGAACGTTCAGGCAAACATAGCCGTTGTGCAACTACCACGCCAGGCAAAGGGTTAGCAGAGTACAAAAATGAGACTAAAGAGTTGTTGCCCACCTGCTTGAGGAACTCATCCTCAATCTTGTCAGACGCGCGGACAAGGTTTGGGTTGATGGTCTCCTCCTCGTCTTCCTCTTCTTCCTCATCCTCTGTTTCACTCTCCTCTTCAGAGCTCTCAGACTCGTGGGTGTAGTCTGGAGGAGGGGTAAATCTCTTCAAGGGTTTGGGGCCTAAGAAATAAAGAAGAAAAACATGTGTAGCGTTCCTACTGTGTCTGACCATAATACAAGCATACATTCAGTTTGACATATAAAATATGTTTGCAAAGTTAAAATTAGCAAGAAAACCATTTTTTAAATTTCATACAACTTCCTAAAAGAAGAATGAAGCAAAATAAGAAAAGGTGGAAATGAAAAATTAGTTAAAAATCACTGAATATGTTAAAATGAACATTGATGATATTGAGAATGTAATACAGCATAATATGTACACAAATAGTCGAATACACATGTTCACTAATCAAGTGGCCGATTGTATTTGTTATTTTTGTTGCATGATTGACTGATAGTGTTACTTTCCTGTTCTTGGCTGACTACCCATGTGAAAAAATCAAATACTACTTGTATAAAGCTTGCTTGGATCTTGTCCAGATCCGAGGTTGGCCGGATCTGGTATTCTCAGACCTGATCAGGACTGGCCAATCTCAGATCTGGTAAATCTCATATACAGCGTTTTCTGTAGCGTTCCTACTGTGTCTGACCAAAATACAAGCATGCATTCGGTTTGACATATAAAATATGTTTGCAAAGTTAAAATTAGTAAGAAAACAATTTTTTTTAAATACCATACAACTTCCTAAAAGAAGAGTGAAGCAAAATAACAAAAGGTAGAAATGAAAAATTAGTAAAAAATCACTGAATATGTTAAAATGAACATTGATGATATTGAGAATGTAATACAACATAATATGTACACAAATAGTCGAATACACATGATCACTAATCAAGTGGCTGATTGTATTTGTTATTTTTGTTGCATGATTGACTGATAGTGTTACTTTCCTGTTCTTGGTTGACTACCCATGTGAAAAAATCAAATACTACTTGTATAAAGCTTGCTTGGATCTTGTCCAGATCATGAGGTTGGCCGGATCTGGTATTCTCAGACCTGATCAGGACTGGCCAATCTCAGATCTGGTAAATCTCATATACAGCGTTTTCCCAAATAGGTACATAATTAGCAGTATTTAGAGGTAAGTAGATGGATAGATAAGGTGAGCAGAAAGTTGCTATTTTTCTACCTGCCTTCAAGAATTGCAATATGTGTAGTTCTATTTAAGAAAGAACAGTGCAAGAATATTAAGCTGGATAGAAAGTTAGCCAACTAATCTATTTTACCCCTTGGGAAGCTTTAGGAAAATTGTCAAGACCACTGTACCTCCATAAAAATAAACTAGGTCCATATTATTTCTATTACCAATGAATTCTGACCACTTGGAGCATGTTTTGTTTATGCTTATTGGAAGAAAGACCAGGAAAAGGGAGGGCATGGGAATGAAGTGTTTTAGAAGCAAGCGCGTCACACGGAGAAACAAGAAGGAATCCCAAAGCGAATGATAGCAATAAAGTATGAAAGAAAAAGACTGCACAGTACATCAAGAAAGAGATGGGAGGAGCAGCTAACAGACAATGTACAAGTGAGAAGAGAAAAATGAAAGTGATTAAGGGAATAAGAGTGGTGAAAGTAAAGTGGAAGATGAGGCATTTTACTAATATGACACTGCCAAAGAATGGAAACCAATGATAATGATGATGAGTAGATTGATGTGCATTTAGAGTTTTTTTTAGAGATGGGTCGAATCTACTACTAACTTACGAATTCAAATCTACATTTTACCTTTGAAACCCAAATAAAATCCAAAATTTAGAAAAAAAAATTACAAACATAAGAGAAAATATAAATAGTCTATAATAAAAAATAAAATATCTAAATAGTAAAAATGTTAACATTTGTTCTTATAATCCGTTCATTGTAAGATTAATAATAACTGGTCTGGGAGCCTTGTTGTTAAGTTTCCTAAAATTATAAATGGTTTTGAAAGATTATTAAGCAGTATTAGAGCTGTAAAATAAATTTCAATTGAAAAAATAATAATTGTTAGTCTTGAATTTTTTAATATCCTCGAATATTGAATATCCTTAAGGATTCAAGGTCCCATACCATCCGTATCTTTTTTGAATAATCTGAATAACTTACTCAACAACCCTCTATCAAGGCTTTACCTTCAGGCATGTCCTCTTTCGTGGCATTCTCCTCAAGTTGTCTGAAGAGGGACAGCATCTTACTGGTGGTATGACTGCGAACCACCTCCTCTTCATCCTGCTGTTTGTCTTCGCACCGCACTACAGTAGGGTCGCGATATATCTCTTGGTCTGGGACCTCTGCCTGTTAAACACAACAACCAAATATAATGAGGAAAAACACCTTTGATCATCATTTGCAATAGTAATCAAATAATTAGCAAAAAAAAATTACACAACCTTGAGATTTAGGCACAGTGACAATGTTTTCAACTTACTTTTTTCATAAAAAAAATTAGCGAATAAACATTTTAATTGTTTTTATTTCAAATTTAGGGCATTTAGCGATTCAAAATCATTACTCAGCCTACAAAATTATATATATGTGAATTAAAAATAAAACGTGAGAAAGTTCAAAAAGTTAAATTCAAATCTGTCTCTATGGTGTATTGAAATACACAAATGTCCAAAAATCAACCTATCCCACTATAAAATGAATTCACAAAACCTATCAATTGTATTTGTTTTACCTAGATTTTTTCAAAATCGAGACTACTGGAAAAAAAGTGCTTCTAAAAACCAATAAATAGTTTTTTTTTGTGATTTTTAACCACCAAATGTATTGATAGATTAACATAAGTGTTTGTCATACATAATTATTGAGGTATTGTTGTTGTTTATTTCTTGTTTTTTAGTAAACATAACTTTTTTGAGATCATAAAAGCCTAAAAAATAATAAAGATGTACAAATGCTAAAACAAAGTATTGGTGAAAGTATGGCACATTTTTTAAACTATTTTAAGGGTGCTTTAACCAGGAATTCCTCTAGACATAATTATAGATGTTAAGTTGAATTAGCTTGCGGTATCAATGGATTGTGCATAGGAAACTCAGCCTTAAGCTATGAGTAAAGAATGACCTTAAGCATGGGACAGATCCTGGATAGCTCAGTGGTAAAACATTCGCGCGAAGCCAAGCTCCAGGGTTTGATTCCCATATCTAGGTGTCATCTTTAAACTAATTTAAATTAATTAAAATGTGGCCTCCTCTACATGGACATTCCCGGAGTTACAATGATAAGCAGCCTGTGTGTTGATATTACAATCATATTGATATTTTAAATATTAGTGAGCACACAGGGGGAATTAAATTAAATACTCAAAAGTTAAAGTTTTGATGTGTCTGTTGGTAAATAGGGATAGAAGGTTACTTTAGGATTAGTCCAGAATTTTAAGTGGTCCAAAAGTTCAAAACCGGTCAGAAGATTATTTTGTTGAGAAATGTATGTAGGGAAATCGAAATCTCGTACTTAAAAGTTTGACATATCTACAAGAGATGGGAGAGCAGGTAAAAAACAAAATTGTTTCTGCATCTACGACAAAATAGCAAACAATTGTCATGACTTATTTACAACATATAATTTTAAAGACTTTAAATATTTAAGATCTTAATTAGGAATGGGTTCTTTGGAACCTAGAATCTTGAAGATTCAAGTAGTCGAAAAAAATGTCAGCTCAATTTGAAAAAAAAAAAAAAAAAAAAAG
>CABFOW010000882.1:32014-56314 GCA_902141385.1 Timema californicum | reverse complement strand
AAAAGATAGTTTGTTCCTCCTTCAATTTTAATTAGAATTTATTTGAAAAAAAAAGGGGGGGGGGAGGCTTGGGGTACAGTTGGTGGGGACATATAAAAGCAATAGAAATGTTGAAATATCATTTCAGTTAGCAAAACAGGAAAGGTCTGATAAACAATATTAGCTAAAACTGAACTAATGGAGGGTAGTCACTGGTCAGGAATCAATGCTATATATCAAATGCATTCAGAAAATTATTTGAATCAAAGGTTCCCTGGAAAGCACAATCACAATGATTAGGATCATGTTAGTATCAAAACAGCAGCACAGACAAACACATATGGATAGCAAGATTCCTGAAACACATAAGGCAGAAGACAACATATTAGTGACGACAATGGAAATACACAGGGGAGTGGGGGAAGGGCTGAAAAAAAAAACCTTGACTTGTCCCTCCCGAGGTGGTGTTATCCGGAACTGCTTCTTCTGTTTCTCCTGAGGTTTGAAAGTCTCAAAGAACTTGAACTTGCTGCTGACTTCGTCGGTCTCCACTTGAACATCCTCAATGGTGTCACTTGCACGCACCACATCCTCAGAGGCTTGCCGGGAGAGGAACAACTGCAAGCCAGCCCCCAATAAGGTCACACTGGATCTCGTTGCCCAAAAGGGTGTCCAACCAATGGGAGAATGAAAACTTTCTAACTTGTCCGAGTTAACTTTTCTCAGATAAATATTAAGTTTATAAAAATAGCTTAGGACTACAAGTGTTTCTTTGTTTATTTGTCAATTCAGTAGGCCAACCCTTGTTTCGCTTGCCTCAAATTGATTGGCAATGATGACAATTGGTGCACTAAGAAATTTACTTTGACGACAACGAGCATAAAATGTATATAATTTTAATTTTAAATCAATAGAGTGTGAATTCAACTTTTTCACTTCAAAGCATTACCACAAGATGCAATTTAATTACTTAGGGATTTATATAGATATTAATTTGTAGTGTAAATAGCTCATAATGGCAATAAATAACACAGTATTTCATATATCAATATTTTTATTGGAGAATCTTCATAATTGTTGACGTCATTTATTTATTTTTTTCAAGCAAAGTCAAAGCTGATATTTGTTTCGAAGCCAAGTTGAAATTTCTATGCTTCAAACATCCCTTTTGTATTAAAATTTCGATTATGTAATAAGCCCATCTTCAGTGCTTTATATAATGGCTAAGCGATCCCAATATGCCTATACTTTTAAATCATGGTGACGCACCCCAAGTAATAAAAATTATTATAATTTATTAGCACCAGGAAAAATAGTTTGATAATGTTTAACAAATCTGCCCGACTGATAGTAAGGCTACTATCTTAGATTATGGTGATGGACACTGTATATAATCATCCTAATTTACAATCTAACAATTTTAACAATGATCAAAACACATCCATACAGTTCAACAAATTCTATGCGAGTGATTATTTTATATAATTTGTTTTACATTTTGCGTGACATGCATGAAATTTGTTTTCAGTATCAATATTTTGAGCGCAATTGAATGAGGCCACACCAAGCATTGGCATGCCTTGTCCAGTAGTCCCTTCTACATGTGTATACCCAAAAACTAGCTCCCATTGCTTTTCATCAATTAACAAGTAAATGTTGAAACGCTGGAATAAAACCAAAGGGGTGGAACTTAAACTCGCTTCCCGAGAGAGGTGTTCAACAAGGAAGTAAAAGATAACTCTAAATTATTATAAGCAATGCGTCTTACTACCAGGATAACTCTAAACAAAAATAAAATATACAAATTCTGAACTTACTTTAAATATAGAATTAATAAAAATATGAAGATACGAGATCTGAATATAAATTACTCTAAAAGATTAATTTTAAATAATAAAAGGAACATACATCAGTTCAGTTTAACCTAATTGTTTTTGTTTTTTTTGTGCCCATATGTTAAGCATGCTTTGAATTTGTAATAACTCCAGGGTAAGTGTGTTAGCTATCCCTCATAATTTAAACCACAATAACTTAATAGGAATCCAATGGAACTTCATTGAACTTTAAATCAGAGTTTAGATGAAAATTATTTATCAATCGATATTTTCCAATTTGCATTTAAAAGTAGGTTGGTTTAAAACAAGATCCTGGAACATTTTTTTTTTTTTTTAAAGAGGAAGAGGAGGGTTCACCAAGAAACACAAGAGTCATAATACTAAGATTGATTATATTATCAGTGAGTAATGAGTTCACCTTCCTAGAGTCTTCCCTGACAGGAGCTGGGGATTTGATTGGTGACATGAGTAGTGGAGCGGCCTGTTGGGTCTTTGCTGCTGTTGCATCCAGCTCCAAGAACAAACTCCGGGACTTCTTTGAAATACCTGTGTTAAATTACAGAATGTACATTCTGCTTTTTTGTTAGTAACTAAGGCTATATACGGATTCTTGGATTTAAAGCTTTGAGTCAAGCTTTAAATATATACTTGAGCTCAGGCTCAAATGATTTAAGGTAATTTTGAGCTTCTTGAAAAAGTTATTTGACTTATTTAGGTCGAATCCACTATTTTACTAATATTAATCTTCATTTTACCTTTGAAACTCAAATTTGAATATTATGTACAGTCTAAACCATTAATAAGCTCCAAAACAAATTCCAATTATAAATTTTTTTAAAGTATTTTTTAATCTCCAATTCCAATATTTTATCGAATCCTCAAATATCCGGATTAAATATTCCTAATTTATTGGGTTCTCTCCTTAATTTTATGTTATAATGTGAATTCACAATAATTTAGGTGGTAAATTAATTGTCTTGGTCCTTATGTTTGTCCTATTAAGCTTAACTTAATGAGAAACATAATAATTAATCATTTTGCTTCAATTTTTTTTTAGATTGAATTGATTAAATTATCTTAAATATCCCTAGGAACTGTGTTGGTGACTTTAATTTCCCCTTTTTCTGGCAGGAGTGGTTCAGATATCCCCACCACATGGCTGCAGATGTTATAGCATTCCTTACAACTCACTATTTTCAACTCACCAGCTTCAAACACACTGAGGTCCTCGTCCTTGGCTCTCTTCCCAGGGTCCTCCTTGCCTCCATCTTCATCATCATCCGGAAGGATCTCGCCTCGCTCAAACTTCTCCTTGAGATTGCGGGCGTTCTCGGACTTTGCGATGTCCACACCCTTCTTTTGGATGGAGCGCTCGCTTTCCTGCACAGCTTGCTCATACATCTCCTTCATCTTGCCTTGATGGCCCTGCAGACACAAAAGGATTCAGTGGTCACAGTAGACAATGCACACATTCACCAAAAAACAAGAGCAGAAATGAAATATGATTGTGTGAATATCTTTAAACCTGTCAGAATAAATCGGTGTGAACAGGTCTTTCTGCCCTTTTAAAGACTTTCTCAGCTTTTGTCACAGTGCTCCATAAAATCAGGGTGGAAGAACAATCGAATTTCAAAACCAAACGACTCAATTAGTAGATTAATAAGTGCATGAGCCTGCGAAATGAGATACAAGCAGACATCCACATCTACTGTTGTGAAATAGTTTGAAATATCTCCTTTTTATGTAGTTCTGATTCAGTGTCAATTCGTTTCACTACACAAGACAATAATATTAAAACATCCATAATGACAATAATCTAAAAGATCTGTTTATCCACTAAATAATTAAATATATTGATAGCAAGCTGTTGTGTGTTGCAAATCATTATGGGCCAACACACATTTATGCTAGAATGTGGATTGAAGCAGCACCCAAGAAGAGTATGCTCTAAATTTTAGGCGGACATGTGAACCATGCTTTAAGGTCCCAGCAACCTTGAGATGCTTAAATATTCTAGTTTTTGTGTACAGCCTCAGTCTTTTAGCCAGATATTATACTTGCTATTATACAAGATTTGTGTATTTAATTTAAGGTGTGCTTTAAGTTATATAAACTAAGAAATAAAGTGACCTAGCAAATTTATTTAATAAATATAAAAAGAGGATAAAGAGTGAACCTATAAAAGTGCACACTGTGAGACTTATTCTTTCGGTTGTGTCGTACTGGTTCTAGTGGTTTGAGTTCCTGACTACAAATTCAGAGGTCCTGGGTTCGATTCCTGGTGCTCCCAGATTTTTCTGTAAAGCTATGGGTCTGAGGAAAAATAAGAAGCTAGATGAACCAAAATGTAGCAGGTCCAGTCTAAAAAACTTAGATTAACAGTCAGAGGGTTCGTTGTGCTGACCACATGACACCATCTATCTACAAAAGTTGGTACTATCATTGCCAACAGACGGCTGCTACTCTGTCGGTATGGTTCAATTGTGGGCTGACCTCATGATTTTTTTTGTTTGTTTTGTTTTTGTCCCTTACCACTTGTCCATACTATCTGCATTTAATTACATTAATGGACTTGGAATGAGGGAGGAAAAGTTTAGAGAAAAACGACACATGTTTGTGCCCTTGTCACCGGTAAACCAGTCAAAATGTTTGACATCTTTGTCTACATGCCTACCAATGTTGCCAATAAAGAACAACGTAAAAAAGACACACAACAGAATACACAAATAAAATTAACATACACAATTTCGTCCAAAGAAACTACGGCTTCAGTACAGTTGAATTTTTATTTTTACAAATTAAATAAATGGGAGAATTATCTATTTGACTGACCATGAATAGACGAGAGCGGATATTGCTGATCTCGTGTTTCCTCTCCTCTCTCAACTCCTCCTTCCTGTGAGTGGTACCTGACTCCCACCTGGAACACACAAACACACAAGGCTTACACAAAATGGCAGGCAGTTACAGTATATAAGCCTTTGAAAAACTTAAAAAGTCAATTTTCTTTAAAGCTAACATATATACCTTTTGACTTCAATCGCAGCAATCCCTATGTTGTGTAGCTATATAGCTATATTTCAGCATATACTTTAAATGTACAAAACCATACACTTAAGTAAAAACTTTGTTACATAAATTTAAATTTTCCTGAACAGATTAAAAAAAATTGTATTACCTGTGAAAAATAAATTTTTAGTAGTGTGTGTACAGTATGAATTTAATGGGTTATGAAACTTAGTTCTTATCGCTGGTGGATCAAAATTTTAATTATCAATCATCTCAAAATATTTTTTCATTAAATATAGATATCTATTAATAATAAAAATATTCATTAAACTAAATTACTTAACTATAATTTAAGCTGTTTTTAAATAAACATGAAAGATATGTAGAAATGAACACACAAATAAAAGTGAAATCACAAACACACAAATATGTTGATGCCACATAGCATCTTCTCAGGAAGCTTACTATCAAGAAGTTTCTGGAAATATGCTAACCTAGTGGTATGTAAAAACTTTAAGAGGACCTGGTTGGCACCACTCTAGCGTGAATTTTGTTTAGTCTCCTTCAAAATAGGATATAAGAAATATTGATATAATATGTTGATGAAATATTTATATGACTTAGTTTTGTAATTTTGTTTATAAATTATATTCTAAATCTCAAATGACATGTATAGTTAAGACGATATTGTTAGGATGACAACAAATGAATTGCTGCAACATATATGGTCTTGTTGGCGCCAGCCAGCATCCTCATACTAGGCACGCTCCAACATGACAGTTATTAAATCAATTTGGGGTATGGCTCCTACATAGAGAGAGATGGTATTGTAATTCCTCTCCCCTTTACCCACTCTAAGGTCACTGACCCTAGATAACATTACCAGAATGTTGCGATCCTACCTATTTGAATGTTTTCCCCCCCATTTGATTTTGATTTGAAGTCCCTAGACCATAATGCGTGTGGTTTTAGGAGGAAATGATATTTTTTATCGGATGGAGTTTACAAATTATAATTAAATCAGGTAAAATCCCTTGCATAGCCATATTTATTATGGCATTGACAAGAAAGTTACTACCAATCATGTTTATTTAGGAACATAATAATATTTACAGCAATATTTTAATCATCATCTCCTGAACAAAAGAAACAACATGCTACAGTGAACAGGAATGTTCTCAAGGGTGCTATTCCTTTAACTGTAAAAAGATAGAAAGACTTAAGTTGGCCCACACATACCCTGGCGTCTGTTTCGATTTCATCACTGGTATCGCTACTGCACTCACTTTCCTTTGACCACTTATCAAACAAGAATGCATGCAAAGACATAACAAAACATTTAGCTTTCCAGTCAAACTACATCAGCAAAAATGAAATAGTTTATCTATATGATGGACTAACAGGCAATAAATGCAAACCTTGACAGATTCAATCATAAAAATATTTACTTCAGACTCCTGTTTCTCAATCTCCTTAACAGGGTGGTAGCCTGTGAAGCATCCTCTGTATTATGCGACACCTGTACGAAACTACACACAGAGTGGTAGCTTGAGAAACATCCTCTATATCATGTGACACCTGTACGAAACTACCCACAGAGTGGTAGCTTGAGAAACATCCTCTATATCATGTGACACCTGTACGAAACTACCCAATGTCCTGGCATTATTAGTTCAGGAAATCCTTGGTAGAGTGTGTACTTGAATTAAAATCACTCCCGTGTGATTAAAAATTGACATAAGGAACGCTAAATTGATATTAATTCTATCTTTTAGCACTGGAGGTTACTAATCACTCTAATGAGTTAAAGATGAGGATGGATGAATTTAGAGGAAGTGACCGCATTTGTGTGGAGATAGTAAAAAACCATTTAGGAAATAGTACAGTAGATTTGACCAGGATCAAATCCAGATTTCCCATTTCATCAGCAGTCAAGTCTATTGCAAGAATAGGGCATTAGACTATGCAGTCACTAAAGCGGGTTCAATTAGTATTATTTTGAACAATAATATTCTATTGTTGCGATATTTGTGAACTTGATTATAAATTTCTTCATATTTTCAGGGTACCCTCTGAGAACCAGTACTTTGAACCATCATTTTAACACTCTCATAAACCTCAAACTCACCGGGATCTAATGTCTTCCAACAATTGAGTCCGAGATTGTTGCTCCCTGCTAAAATAAAAACATGCAACACAGCATTACAGGAATGTGTATGCAATCACACCGAGAATATTCTACACACTGTCTAGCACAAAAGACTCTTGCTCAACACATACCGACTCTTGATGTCTGCTATCTTAGTTGAGCAGACCATAGTGTCCCTAATAGTTTGAGCAGCATGAAACAGGAAATATTTTACATACTTTAACCGCAGGTAATTAAACAAGAAACAATCCCACTACTATATGTAGCTCTACTAGTTTAAAAAAAATTATATATATATTGGAGAAATGAGTTTTTTATTTCCGCCCCATGTGATATATTTGTTGTTTAGTATTTAATCATTAAAAAAAGTTGAATATCAAAGTATGTTCACAATCTTGACCTAAAATACATAATTATTTTGTTTTATAAAATATAAAGCTAAAATATAGGGTAAAACACAAAAATTTGAAAATTTAGAGATTCAAAAATACAATCTGACTAAAATAAAACTATTTCTTTGAGATTTTAATACTATTGATTTTTTATCACTACATCTTATTACCTGTTCAGGCTATACACATGTATAGCTAATTACTTTAATAGTGTAGGGATGAGGAAGGAAACCTTTTAGAGATAATCTACTCGCATTTGCATTGAAGGAGAGTGGAAAACATTTTTGGAAAACTCTCCCATCAGTAAACCCAACTAGTTTTTAAACTCAGACCCCTCCTCCTACCACCCACCGCATACCACCGTCTTCGACAGGCCAGTTTAACATTACTTTAATGCCTTAGATGATTCGGCCGATGATGTGGGTTATTTATATTAATTATGGTAAAGAGTGTTGGTGCTAAGAATGTTATAAGAATCAAAAATGTATTCTTAGTTTTTAAAACCCTACTTGTAGAAAAAACTCAGTGTTATATTTAGTTCAAGCGATATTTAAATGTGTAATAAAGTGCTTCATACAATATTAGTAAAATAAGACATGAAACTACAGCCAAAGTATGGTAAAGCTGACAATACTAAATACATCCTACACTACAAAAACACTTAAAATAGTGTTAGTTGAACATACACCTGCTTTTAAATATGAGACGTGTGGATAATTATCAACACGTTTAAATCTAATGAAAACACACCTTTCCTTGGACATAGTAAGATACACCAAAATGGATTTCCAGATATGGCACATACCTTTTTGTTGGTTTGAAGAGTGGTGTTTTGGGAGAAGTTGATTTCCTTGAGAGTGCATGCAACATGCAATTAAATACATAAATAATTAAACTTACCAAAAACACTCCTGACTCGGATATTTGTGCGATGACTGTAAAAAGCTTGGTTATGTACACAATGTATCGTGAAAAGAATATGAGAGTCTAAAGCTAACAAATTTAATATTTGTAAAAATAAGTTGGGCTCTGTATCCGTTTTAAATAAAAGTCATGGAGTTTTACACAGAAATAATGGTCATGAAACATGACAATAGTGCACAATGCTTTGATTAGTTACTCCTGAGTGGTGATTTAACACCTGAATATATAAGGCAGGGATGACAAGTGTAGAGGAAATCCACCTGCGATTGGATGGAGAGATAAAGGTAAAACCACAGTGATAGCTCTAATAATGGTCATGGAAGAGTAAGTGGGTGTTACATTTTGACTATGTGCTTTCTCTAACAATTTTGAAGGGCTTCTAATTTTATTTTGTATGTATTTCAAAAAATAAAATATTAAATATTTTTGTTGCTCATAAGGATGTATTAATTAGGTTTAAAATTATTATCCAAACATTTTAGAAATGATTTTATTTCAGTCAAATTCCCCCATTTTCACAACCACCCAGACTTGAAAACCTCTCTTTACCCCTTAGAAAATACCCTGAATATGGCCACAACTCTAATGTATGAAATTCCTTTGGTAAACCTGGCCAAGGTTAAATAAAACCTCAGCCTCTTCACCGCTGGTGATTCTTGGACCTTATAATCACTGCCACTGGCATTTAAACTTTGGTTGACCTGTATTAAAATTGTCAGGGTGGGACAAGATTTTTCACTTTGTATAAATTGATTCAAGTACTGGAACACATTAATCGAGTTGTTTATCTCTTTTGCTATTGGGTTGCACCAGCTTTTTTTAACTGAACAATTATTTATTTGGTCCTAAATTATTAATATAATTTAGACAATATTATTAGACATAAACAAGATGACAATAAAGCCTACAGAAAAATATCACAACTTAGAAACCAAATGGGGGCAGATAACAAAGGTAAAAATGTATATCGATCATGAAAAGGTGGGGTTTTAAACTAAAATTTCCATTATTATAGAATACTAACTAATGTTCAAAACCTGTTTAGAAACTAAACTTACAAGAGCATGCAAGAAACCAATGCACTCCTACAGGCTACCAACATTCCAATATGATGTAACAAAAATTAACAATTTTAGTGGTGATTGTAGTTATTAGCATTTAGAATCGAACTTATATATCTCCCTCCCAAATTTATCAAGCAATACAAGGTGCATACAGAAAGTATGGTCTGATCAGCCCTTTAACAAAATAATCATAAAAGAAATAAAATATTTCTTTCAGCCTAAAAATGTCGGCTTGCATTCTTTATTTTTCCACAGAGTTTCCCTAAACTTTCTCACTTTTTGTGTACCGTGGCACCAAATTCTAAATACTTGTGTCAAAGAAGTTCACCGTTAGTGAGTTGAGCCACATAATCACACCTGTCTTCAGTTCTTCCACAAAGAAGTCAAGTGGAGTCACTGTTTTAGGTGCAGGAAAAAGTGTTAGTCCCTTGGTGTGAAGTCGGAGAGGTAGGGTGGGTGATAAAAAGCTTCTCGGCAGTTTGAGATGTGGTGTGAGGTTGAATGTTGTTGAGGAATAACACAATCCTAGAGGACTGCATTGCACGTCCCAGTATCTTCAGGGTTTGGCAGTGTGCATCAACATTAATTATGTGATTTGATGTTTGAAAAAATTAACAAGGGACAAAACGTGCTTGCCATTCAGAACAAACATACATATAATGCAGTCCTCCGAGACTGTGCTACTGCAGGACAATGCGTGATGTACCTCAAACAGTTGAGAAGAGTCAAGAGTTTGGCCAAGAAGTTTCAACCACACACTTTACAGCCCTGACTTCTCAACAAGTGACTACCACTTCATCCTACACCTTAAGAAGCAGTTCCCATCTGAGCACTTAGTGAACGATGAAGAACTTAAGACAGGAGTGATTATGTGGCTCAACCTACTTGTGGAGAGTTCCTTTGATACGGGTAAAAGAAGCTTGTGCCGCAGTACATAAAATATGTGGAAGTAATTGTGGAAAGATTATGTGGAAAAATAAAGTATGCATATAGAGATGTTTAGCCTGTAAGGAATCATGATTTTTGTTGTTTATTTTAGTCACTGACCAGACCTTACTTCATGGCCACACCCCATATTTTGAGATACAAGCAAAAGTGTTATCAAACTCACGTTTTTGTTCGTATTATACCAATCAAAACTAATAAATTTCTACTGACCGACATTTCATGTCCTCCATTTTGCCAAAGCTAACAGGCCTCTCCTTGTGTTTTCTGGACGAGCGCACCACATCCCCAGTCTCCTCCCCCTCTTCCTCTTCCTCCTCCTCTTCTTCACTCGAGCTCGAGGTTTCCTCGTACGGTATTCCATTCAACGAGTCGTCTGTTACACCAATGTCCATACCTTTTGCTTGAAACCTGAGACAGATAATCATTTTTATTTCCAAGTGAAAGGTATGAATAGGGTGAAGCATCCTTATTTAAATTTGCCAGAATTTTACACTTTTAATTGGGCCAAAGGTTGGAATTTTAACTGTGCGACCAGCCCTGCCAATAAAACAACATTTACACACAAGTACCTTTAGTTACATATACAGCAGAAACATGGACAGTGAATGTAAGCGAGACTAGGAATGTTGACGTAATGGAAATGAAGTTTCTAAGGAGCATGTTAGCTGCTATGAAGAGAAACAAGATTAGGAATGAAGTTATCTGGGGAAAAGTGGGTGTAGGGGAAGTAAGGCCAAGATAATATGGGTGGGAATGTTATGAGGATGGAAAAGAAAAGGATCTCCAAGGAGAATGATTGAGATGATGTCGTAAAGTTACCATTTTTAACACAAATAACATGAATTTGAAGTTGTATATTTGGAAAAAGGTACTGGAAAGGTAGATAGAAACAAATAAATGGAATGAGCACAATATGGTTTATACAATGAAGAGAAGAACACAGTTCACACTTTACATTGCTGCCATTGGACAAAGAGGTAATGGTTGTCTCTTGAAGAAAATCAAACATTACTACCCAATCCCCCAACCCAGGTTTCATTATATCGGTAACACATCAGGAGGGAGTTTGAGACACACAGCACAACTTTCTAAAAGAAGAAACCAAAATGGAAAATTGTATTTTAACAATAATTTGTAAATATTTATTTTTTTGAAAATTTAGTTTGATGCAGTGTTTGCTTTTGCCATTATGTACAAAGATATAAGAAGGCAAGGCAAGTGAAACACATCCAAAAAGTGACATATTTAGAGAGTCAAACTTATGGGAGTTTCACTGTGTTCCTTGAGCCAGGTTGAGTCCTTGGGCACAGGGGAGTGCTAGTTACAGTCCTCAGTGATAACAGCACTTCGAAACAAAACAACTCACTTTCAAATTGTTCGTTGTAAAGGCTTTAAGCTGGAGAGCCAATTTTCAAGACTGGCAATCCAAACAATAGTTTAATCCCTCCCTCCTTCTCAACTCATCCCCTAACCCCTTTCAATGAACAAATATTTTCAGAGAAGTCACTATTTGACAATATTTGAAGATTGTTTACCAACTAGACAGTTTGCAAACAATCTCTTGAACACAAAAAAAGGAAGACTGTATTCTAAGTTTTCTTTGTAATTTTCAGTCTGATTAAGCTCATTTGAGGTGATGGTTTTTTGAAGATTGTTTACAACTAGACAGTTTGCAAACAATCTCTTGAACACAAAAAAAGGAAGACTGTATTCTAAGTTTTATTTGTAATTTACAGTCTGATTAAGCTCATTTGAGGTGATGGTTTATGGGAATGGGGTGGGGTCACTAGCTAAACATAGCTATGTGAAAGCTGGTTTGTTGACTAAAAAAAAAAGTCAATTTTTGTCTGCACTCTGGTTGAACCATCTTTAAAGTGAACAGTTTTTAAAAGATATTGTCACTTGGAAAAGCACATAGCAATACCAGTGTCAAGGACTCAAACTTTCCCAATGAGCGCAGTCATTTTAATCTGGAGGCTGTTAGTCTGGTGTTTGTCTGTGCCCCTGGCCAACTCCCCAAGAACTTAGGCGGCCCTCAGTCAGGATAAGGTTGGACATGCCTGCCTTAAGCCATGTGTCCACCAAAGTGGGTAATTTAAAAAGTGATACATCAAAGTAAAATGATTTGTCTTTACCATGTTCTTTAGATTTGTTGGTAAATGAAGATTCTGATTAAAGGCTAAGAATATCAAAATCGCGAATTTGAACTATGTCAGAATTAAAGTTGGCTTAAATCCATTATTTTATAAATCTAAAACTCCATTTTAATTTTGAATGCTGAATCTCAAATTCAAATCTTGGAAAAAAATTATTAACATAAGAGGAAATATAAATATAATATGATATAAAATATTTATAGTAGTAAAATATCAGCATTATTTCTTTATAATCCATTCATTATTGCATTCATATGTTCAGTTAAGTGTTAAATTACTGGTCTAGGGTCTAGTTGTAAAGATAATCCTGTAATTATAATCGGTTCTGAATCACCAAATAGCGGTAGGCCTATATTAGAGGACTAAAACAAATTTAACTTGAAAGAATTAAAAACATTTTTTAGTGGATTTCAGTCTGAAATTTTCTCGAATCCTAAAATTTTGAATATCCTTAAGAATTCGAGGGCTCATCCCTAATAAAAATAAGCTATATTTTTTTCTTGACCTGGCAAGCTTGCTTAGAATGCTGGGCGACCGCTTAACGTTGACATTGCTGGGCGACCTCTCCAGGTCTGTATCTTGAGCGTCCACACCCTTCTCAAACACTTGGAACCTTGACTTGACGTTGAGTGAGCTGCACTCTTCCAAGCCCAGGTCCGGTTTGTCTGAAGCTTAAAACACAAATTACAATAATAAATAATAAGAATAATAAGAAAAAGAATACTAGATTTTCAACAACCTTAACATTTGATTTATCTAAAGACACTTATGAAAACAAGCCATGTTCATTAGGCACTCGACCACAAAATTTAAAGTCCTACAATTTTGAAAGACTAAACTAGAGATTTAAATGTATTCAGTTTTTCTGAAAAAATATGTAATGATATTATCTAAAAGTATGTTTATTAACAGTGAGAAATTAATATGAAAAATAATATTATTTCAACATTAAAATTTAAAGATAAGATCTGTGTCACAAAGCACTGTGATGTTCGCCTTATGTTACACAATGTAGACATTAATAAGAGTGCACCCCCACCTCCACCCACCCAACCCCAACAGCTTTACGTAGCTTATGTATGTACCCTTTCCAGTAGCTCTTATCTCCTTTTTCCGTCAGTATGTTTAACACAACGCTTATTAAAGACTAAATTTAAGAGGTCAAGTATGAGGATAATCTTTGAGGAAGTGCATCTTCATTGACATGAAAAAGCCACTCCCAAACAATTTGATAAAGATTCAAACCTCAATCTTCCTGTCCCAAAAGTGAAGATTCAATCTTTCTTAAATTTTTTAGCACTGCGTCTTAATGGTTACCTGTCCAGGTTATACATATTTGTACTAATTACGGTAATAAATATGGAATGTCAAAGGTTGAATTTAAAGGAAGTGTAACCAAGTTTGTGTGGACAGTGTGTGGAAAACCATTTTGTAATAAACCACCCTCAGTTCACCCGACCAGAATTCAAATCCAGATCTTCCGGTCACTGTCAGTGTAGTCTATTGAGAGATTGACACCTTAGACCATGCGGCCAATGAAGCAGGTTTCAAACAAGTTGAAGAACTTATTTATTAGTACCGGTGTACAATTAATATCAGTGTGTAAAAGACTCATCTCTAGTATAAGAAAATAAGTATTACTTTTGGAAGAAGGTTCTTTTTATAAGTTTCTATCCACCTTTTCTGTACCTTCTTTCAAATATAATATATTCACCTAATAAAGCGAAAATAGATTTTCCTTATAAGAAATGAAGTGGTATATTTGAGGAAATGCATCATAATTTCCATGGAAATATAATAGACAGGAGGGAAACTAACCCACGGAGCTTGAACTATATCCTTCAGAGATGCGCATTAAAGTTTCTCTCTTATCAACGGCCCACTGAAATCTGATATTTAAACCTTTTTTTTCTTCCGTTTTATATTTATTATTTGTGTTCGATTCTCAGCACTTCCAAGATGTATCTGTATATAACAAGGTCAAACTTAGCCTTGTGAGGACAAATGAGGAGATAATTGAATAAAGAAATAGCTGCTCCAGTTTGGAAAACTGAGATTAGTGGGTGGAGGGCTGTTGTGATGACCACATGACACCCTCTATCTGCAAATGTTGACACTATCATCGCTAACTGTGCCGGCCGCTTTGTCGATACAGCTCACTTGTGGGCTGACACCATAGAGATTTTTTAAAGTGTATTCCACCTACATATGTGGCTGTACCATCCATTATCTCAATAAAGCTTTCACAATTTGTGTACACAAACACATGCAAAGTTGTGTAAATAGAGTTAGAATGTGTCATGTTAAGCCCCCAGCATCTCCATACACAACCTACCAATACAAAATATAGAAAAATTCCCACTCTCATCAGACGAACAAAATGGAGAAGGGAGGGGAGGGCGAGTTATGCTATTAGTGCAGTGAAGCCATGGTCAGCTAACAAAGGAGATATCACAAAATAAACAACACACAAAACAAAACTTATGACGAGTGTTATATAGCTGTTAAGTTTGCAACACTGTACACCTCATTTCCCCTACCTCTCACCTTCCAGATCTTCCGGTCACTGTCAGTGTAGTCTATTGAGAGATTGACACCTTAGACCATGCGGCCAATGAAGCAGGTTTCAAATAAGTTGAAGAACTTATATATTAGTACCGGTGAACAATTGATATCAGTGTGTAAAATACTCATCTTTAGTATAAGAAAATAAGTATTACTTTTGGAAGAATGTTTTTATAAGTTTCTATCCACCTTTTCTGTACCTTCTTTCAAATCTAATATAATCACCTCATAAAGTGAAAAGAGGTTTTCCTTGTAAGAAAATAAGTGGTATATTTGAGGAAATGCATCATCATTTTCATGGAAATATAATAGACAGGAGGGAAACTAGCCCATGGAGCTTATACTATATCCTTCAGAGAACCGCATTAAAGTTTTTCTCTTATCAATGGTCCACTGATATCTAAACTTCTTTTTTTTTCTGTTTTACATTTATTATTTATTATGTGTGTTCGATCCTCAGCACATCCAAGATGTGTCTGCAAGGTAGTGGGTCTGTAGCGGGGTCAAACTTAACCTTGTGAGGACAAATGAGGAGATAATTGAATAAAGAAGTAGCTGCTCCAGTTTGGAAAACTGAGATTAGTGGGTGGAGGGCTGTTGTGATGACCACATGACACCCTATATCTGCAAATAATGACACTATCAACGCTAACTGTGGCGGCCGCTTGGTCGATATAGCTCGCTTGTGGGCTGACACCATAGAGATTTTTTTTAAGTGTATTCCACCTACACATGTGGCTGTATACCATCCATTATTTCAATAAAGCTTTCACAATTCGTGTACATAAACACATGCAAAGTTGTGTAAATAGAGTTAGAATGTGTCATGTTAAGCCACCAACATCTTCATACACAACCTAATACAAAATATAGAAAAATTTCCACTGCCATCAGACGAACAAAATGGAGAAGGAAGGGAAGGGCGAGTTATGCTATTAGTGCATTGAAGCCATGGTCAGCTAACAAAGGAGATATCACAAATTAAACAACACCACACAAAACAAAACTTATGACGAGTGTTATATAGCTGTTAAGTTTGCAACACTGTACACCTCATTTCCCCTACCTCTCACCACCCCTGGTGGTAGCTCAATCGGTTGGCTTTCACGGATGATCATTTCATGTCGTCGTCGACGGGCTACAAGAAAAGTTGAGTAATCTTGATCAGATGATTTAGGGGAAAACAGGAAATATTAACTAAAGTAATTTTAAATATTAAACGACTTCTGAGTGTGTTGTAGAATTGACAGTAATAGAAGAAAATTGCACAAATGTCTGTTAAGCAAACCCCAGTGGCAAAAATAAGCAAATGTGTGTTTATTTAATTTAACTGATATATGTTTTTCATAATCTTTGTACATTTAATTCTAAATTTAAGACCTTAGGTCAGTCGGTGGCGTGTCTGTCTACTAAGCTAAGGGTACCAGGTTCAATTCCCAAACTCTAAACGAAATATTAAGTTTGTTTAAATGTAAAATAGCTTGTTAACAGATGTGTTTGTTACAATGATTTTATTTTGTCATATTTGCCACCAAGTCTTACTTCACATTCTGGATCCATGTAGTTAAAGAAATATTTTTACCACTGTGATTTACAGCATTAAATCATATAACATTACAACTACTTCAAAACATACACCTCATTTAATAGTTGAGACACAGTTTCATTCTAAGGAAATGTTCGCACAATTCCCCCATCAAACAAACATTCATACATATGCCATGCAACTACATTAAATTATTATATTCTCAAACTTCTTTAGTGCTCACCATAGCAATCGCCGTTAGACAAACAGAAAAATTTAATGTGTGTGTTACATATGGCTTATCTCAAAATGTGCATTCAAAGTAGGACAATAGTTTTTTTCATTTACTTAAAATTTGATAAAATAAATATTTAAATTGGGTGTCATTTTAACATTTATATCAATTGTGTGAGATTTCAGAGCATATTATGAAATTCCTTGATTTCCAAAAGATCTATCACGTCTTCATTTAAAGCCATTGCCAAGATCAAAAAAGCTTAATGTGCTCTGCCCAAATGGAATAATTAGCTTTGTGTGCGTGTGTATGTGTGTTTATATAAACATGGTTTTTCTAGATTAGAAGCACATTTTGTCATGCAAAATTGACAATCAAGAGTGATAATGTCGACCTTGGTGGTCTTGGGGTAAAGTGCTTGCCTCAGCACAGAATGTTTGGGGGTTCAAACCCAGCTAGGGTCAACAGATTTTTCTTGTATGGTAAAAATCTGCAGCACAACTTCCTTCGGAGGGGAAGTAAATCTGTCGATCCCATGTTGATTGTGGCATGTAAAAGAACCCTGGAAGTTATGAAAAAATACCTTTCTCGGCAAAATGAATAGGCCCTTTCACTCATAGAAATTCTCATATGGTGATATAATCAGTCAGTTTGGAAAATGCATGTTAAAGATCTCAAATAAAAAAACTAAATATAGGCCTAAGTGTAATGATGTTTTTTCCTTCTTCTAAAATTATTAGTGCTTCGCTAGTAGCCCAACGTTTTGTTCCTAAAGCGCATTATTAATCCTAACAAAGGCAATTTGTACCTACTGTACGCAAAATTATCATCTCAATAACCTTATGCCAGGGTGAGCACCAAAGTCTAGTTCAATCAGTCTGGTCAACCATTTCATTTGGCAACACTTACGCATTTCTTTCTCATCCTCCACGACAGCTTTAGGTTTGAAGAGTTCTCGGAAGTGTGGTTTGCAATACAACTGGCCCTCGTGGCTGCTGTATATATCCAAACTGGAACGAACACAGCAGGAATCAAGTGATATTTCCTCCATTTTAAACCCTGGCCTTAAAATCGGTATAAACAAAGGTATTTAGAAGCACATTTTGTCATGCAAAATTGACAATCAAGAGTGATAATGTCGACCTTGGTGGTCTTGGGGTAAAGTGCTTGCCTAAGCACAGCATATTTGGGGGTTCAAACCCAGCTGGGGTCGACAGATTTTTCTTGTATGGTAAAAATCCGCAGCACAATTTCCTTCGGAGGATAAGTAAAGCTGTCGGTCCCATGTTGATTGTGGCATGTAAAAGAACCCTGGAAGTTAAGATAAAATACCTTTCCTGGAAAAATCAATAGGCCCTTTCACTCATAGAAATTCTCATATGGTGATATAATCAGTCAGTTTCGAAAATGCATGTTAGAGTGTTCAAATAAAAAAAATTAAATATAGGCCTAAGTGAAATGGTATTTTTTCCTTCTTTTAAAACTATTAGTGCTTCGCTAGTAGCCCAACGTTTTGTTCCTAAAGCGCATTATTAATCATAATGAAGGCAATTTGTACCTACTGTAAGCAAAATTATCATCTCAATAACCTTATGCCAGGGTGAGCACCATAGTCTAGTTCAATCAGACTGGTCAACCATTTCATTTGGCAACACTTACGCATTTCTTTCTCATCCTCCACAACAGCCTTAGGTTTGAAGAGTTCTCGGAAGTGTGGTTTGCAATACAACTGGCCCTCGTGGCTGCTGTATATATCCAAACTGGAACAAACACAGCAGGAATCAAGTGATATTTCCTCCATTTTAAACCCTGGCCTTAAAATTGGTATAAACAAAGGTATTTAAAAAAAAAGATTAATTCTTTCAACAATGTGATTATTAATGACTCTATTTAATAGTCTAAGTCCAGGAGAATAGTTTTAACGTGAGATAAACATGTATTTATCTTGAAGGTGTCATAAAACTGCAGTGATAAATAACGTGTGTAAACCAAACACCCTGCACACCAAGAAACAGTTGAAACCTCAACTTAACTGTCAGTGTTAAGGTATTGTTAATGATTTCTCCACCCATTGGTCATCCTAAATAAGCATTTATTTCAATTCACTTTATTATAATCATCATCATCATCATCACCATGAACAGTTTCCAGCCACTGGCCAGAGGTCTGTTTGGAACATAAGCATCTCAGATATATCCTTTCTCCCCGCCACCATCCCCACACCATCACTCGATCCTTTCCTCTCTCATCCACAATTCTCTGCACTTTCTTCAGCTATCTGTCCCTTGGTCTTCATCTTGGTCTCCTACCCCTCCTTCCCCCCACTTCAATATCCAACATTTTGTTTGGTATCCTCTCCTCCTCCATTCTCCACACATGACTGTACCACCTTAGTCATAACTTCTCTAGCTTAAATTATTTTGTTCATTTTATAATAAATTCAATCTTATTTATTTTAATGTGAGAAGTGAATCCTAGATTTATCGTTGTATAATATTCCGTACAGCGACTTTCTGACACCTGCTCACAGTCCTTGCTTGTAAGTCATGGGACTGTTTGCTAGCTAGATAAGTGACTCGGTTCCGATTGGTTGGAGAAATAGGACTATATGTTGAAATACTGGACAGGACAAAGGTAATTTTGACTGGCAAAGTGATTTGCACAAAAATAACATTTCACCTCAGTTACTCAGAAACCACATGTATGTGTGTGGTGTTCCTATTTTGTGCTTATTAAATGCTTGCATAATCATGTTTTATTTGAAATAAGTCATAAATGGTGGCCAGTTACACCAATATAAATAAATAAAGTTGTTGTTTAGCTAATTGGGCTTTTCCAACTGAGCAAAATAGACACGAGATAAAATGAGAAGCATTGTAAACACCTCAATCGACAGACACGGGCAGATTATAGGAACGTTAAACAACTCTGTATAATGAAGAGTGAAGCCTTAAAGTAAAAAGTAAAGGTTTCTTTCAAATAGCGGCTGGTTATGTCTGAAATAATGCTTGAATAATCCTGAAATTGGTAGTGAGCAATGAAAGTGGTTTGATAAATATTGCTCGTTTGAGAATCACAGGTCAGCAATTACATTTCCAAGAAGGCAAGCAATGGCTCTCATTAATGGACAAAATGAGTAAAGAAAATAGGTATAGAAGAGGGAAGGAAGGATAGAAATGGTCTAAAAAACAAAATTCTTCAAAATTATCTGTCAATGTCATTCACAAATATACACATTCATAATAAACTTCGCCTCAATTTAATTGGTGACTTGACGAGTGGGTGAGACATATTTAAAATGTTATAAAATAAAAATAGGCTTGTATGAGATGATCCTACCTGGAACTTATTGGGTTGTACAACTTAGATGAACAAACTATCTTCACAAGCATTGTTATAGTAAGGAATAAAATTGGATAAGGGGTTTAATTAATCAACTGTATTTAGTCAACATGCATTTCATATAGAAATGATAATTGTGAGGGATTTAATCTGCAGTGTCGAAAGACGTCTTCGTTGTTTTTGACCAAATATTTTGTGAACCGACTCCAAAACCCATTCATAAACTAAGTCTAGAAAATGTAGGACCCCAGAAAAAAAAAGTTTTTTTTAAGAAAGGTAGTAAGTTAAACAGAAATTATGTCAATTATGTAAAACAATAATAAAAATAACACAAAAACTATCAAAATTAAGAAATTTATACTAGAAAAAGACCCTAACAACAGGCGGAAATATTGTAGTAGATCATTGGCCCTCCAAGTTTAAGGTTATTTGAGTTTGATCATTTTATACAGGTGTAATTTTTAAATGTATCTACTTGTACTTCAGCTTTGTGATATAATATTTTGTATTGCAGAACTCACGTGAGCTGCTTGTTGCACTCCTTGCAACGGAAACAGTTTTTGTGCCAGACGGCGCGCTCTGCTTTGACCTGCTCCATCTGGAACACCTGCTTGCCACATGACTTGCAGTTGCTGGTCTGCTCGGGGGTGGATGCGGTGCTCTGTAGACAGCGTTATGACAATCACAAAACTAGACCAGTTAAGGTGCAGATATAGGGAATGCCATGTGTTTGCAGTTTTTCTAGCAAAACATATTTTTGGCTAAAAAAATAAAACATTTATTCAGTATAAACATAAGAGTTTATTTTTATTTTTATGGGGATATCAAGAGTTGTTTAGTATTTGTCATGAGCATAGCAGCATTAGATGAGAAACTTTTTAAATAAAGATAAAAAGTTGACATTAAATTTCAGGACACCCTTGACAGATATTCAACATTGTTTAAAGGTGACCTGGCGGTCTAGGGGTAAGGTGTCTGACTTATGTGCTGAGGTCCAGGGTTCAATCCTCGGTCTCAGCACAGATTTATCTGATTACCAAACCCTTCCTTCACCTCTGACAAGACATCTTGTGAATGTGGGGAATGCCAGGCCTCCACCGTGGTTCGTATTCCACGTTAAACTGTAGATCCTCCATTTCATCTCACAATCACCCCTTACCATTACACATTAGCGTAAGTACGTATAACCCGAACGGGTAGTAAGACGCGATACTACTAATAATAATAGTAATAATAACATCTTTAAAGATTACTATATCAAGAAAATGTAACTCTTTGTTTGTACTGAAACAAGGTTTGATTATTTTTGACCAAAAACATAGTTTTGCTTTAAAAACCACAAAAACCCTGGCCTTTTCTCGTGTACACTACATCTCCCCTCCAAAGAGCTATCAGTTCTCTAGTTTTTTAACTGATCAATATTTACTCTGTACACAGCATTTTAACAAATTTACTAACAGTGGCTAAAGTCATACTTTTGACTAGTATCTGTTACCAGGACACCAGAAAGTAATGCCTTATTATGTATGAGGGTGGCCATACCACCCAACTACATCCTAGCGACAACGACCTGGTCACAAACGTAAGCGACTTTGGGTCCCTCATTAATAACATAGCTAGGTCGCAAGCATGGCTGCGCTGTAAGTTATCAACACCAATAGGTGTAAGTTTTTAACTAAGTCAGTATATCTAATTTTATGTATATTAAAAGTCTTAAGAGCTTGTTTTACATTCAGCCTATCAAATAAATAAGTATATAAATTATAGGCACTATCTTTGTGGATTTAAAATGATGAAAGAAAACAGGTTTTTTTTTCTTTGAACAAGTTTCATATTTGAAGAGTTATGATTATATTTAGTTATCTTTTACTAAAATAAAGAGAATACATCAAGGAAACTTTGGTGAAAAGAGCATAAGCCAAAAAAATTAAGAAAACAAGTTATTCTCAACCAAAGTTTTGGGGAAATAATGGGACAATTGAGATGGTCGGGGCAAAAACATGATGACCCTCATAGATTTAGATTAATTTTACTTACTATTTAGACTTCTATAGAATCCTGAAATCTAGCTATAAGAAATAAATAAAATATTGGTCGACATTGGTTATCCTCAAGGTCTTCTGACTTTAAAACAACTCTTAGTTAAGCATATAACTCGAAAGGGTAGTAAGACGCAGTGCTAAAAAAAATAAACAAAAAAACTTAGTTAAAGAGATAAGCTACCAGAAGTCTCTGCCAACATATTTTTTCATAAAATGAGGGCTATCATGATTTGACCCTGTCCCCTCAATTTTTAAGCCATTATGGGGAAATTGTAGAGACAATTGTGATAGTTGTTGTAACTGTTGCTATACCAAAAGAAGACAAATAAGGCATTGGCATTTCAAACATACATCGGTCAAATTTTGTTTTAGCTAAATTTGAGGCTACATAAAAATAAAAAGTTAGAGAATAGCCTACAAATATGTTTGTATAGTAGTGTGTTTAAAATGTGTTGATTCTACTAAGATGATTTTCAGAGCAAACAAAGAGGAAATTTAAGTAATCAAGCATACTTCATAAGGAAATTCTAAAAAAATTACTACAAACAAAATTTGTGTTGGTTATTGCATCCATTACAAATTTTCAGATGCAAGTGATTTATGAGAAGAAAAAAAAGGGCAGTTCTGCTTGGATTTATAATGTAAAAGGCCTAGCCAATTCCCCGAAAAGATCCAATTTTGTTTTAGTTCATGTGTGTAAAACATTTTAAAACGCTACATTATTATTTTTTTAATATTTTGATATTCAATTTAATGTGCTAGTAAAAATTAATAAAAACACATTCTACGGTATTATGATGACTCTTGTGATGCATTTTCCAGGCTAGAATATTGAGAGAAATGAGATATTTCTTGTTCACAGACTATAGTTACAAATTAGAATTATTTATGTATTCTAAGATTCTTAGAAAAAATCTCCACGTAACTGGCCCACAAGCGAGCTATAACGACCGAACAGCCACCACATGTAGTAGATACCGCCAATATTTTCAGATAAAGGGTGTCATGTGGTCAGCACAATGAACCCTCAGGCCCTTAATCTCAATTTTCTGCTACTTCTTTATTTAAGTATTTGCTCAATTGTCCTCACGAGGCCGAGTTGATCCCGTTCCAGACCCAACTCTCCATAGAAAAATCTTAAAGTGCTGGGGATCGAACCCAAGACCTCATCACTAGACCATAAAGGTTATTAAATACAAGTTATTTAAACTAACATTATTAATTTAGCTTTTAACATGAAATACAAACATAAAGATTGCTGTCAGCGCACAAACTATCGTTCTCAAACATTGCAAATAATTTTTTCAAGATTATAAAAACAAAACAAGTGATTAAGAGGCTTATTAAAACATCATCTTTTTTAAGAGCAGTTTCCAAGAAGTATTCATATTTTGGTACTTCAAATTCAAGAAAAAGCATTAAAGTGAACAAATCAACACTAATATATCTATGAAACAAAATTAAAGGTGATCATTCTTAAGATAAAAACGTTCAACTAATTTTTAAGTTGAATTCATAAAGTAGGATTCAACACTTAAATTTGGCTACATTTTAAAGTTACTAAGAAACAAAATAAACATAAACAACAATGTATATAAAAAATCACTATTAGCCTATAATGGATTTATTTAAGTCTTAAATAAGTTTAAATTTAAGTGTTAGTGAAAATTAGCTACAAAAGAATGAAATTACCATTCTTGATTAATTTCAATGTTAAGTTGATATAATTTGTTTGAAATCTCATATTTTGAAAAATAAGTAATATCGCTAAGAAATTCAGGTAAGAATATAATTATTACACACCAATAAACAAGTTTATATTCTCTAGGCGACTCTTCCTTTAGTTGGTAGTGAAGATTTGTTTTAAAACTTCATTATATGTCTTATTGTTTTATATCATCACTACAGGTAAATGTGCAGGACAGGGCTGTACCCAGAAATTTATTTAGGATTTGTGGGTTTCTATCTCAATGGCTACCAAGGGGAGTCCCCTAAAAGGAAATAACAAGGAATATTTTTAGCCAACGAATCGGAGGAGGATTACAAAAAATTCATTATTTATAATACTTCTAGGAAGTGGAGTGTGAAGGGGTGAGTGTAATATTCTGAAGTATCAGGTGGATTTTTGGGGGGGG
>CABFOW010000882.1:12096-28534 GCA_902141385.1 Timema californicum | reverse complement strand
ATGCCACAATCGACATAGGACTGATGGCTTTACTTTCCCTCCGAGGGAAGTTGAGCTATGGATTTTATCGCTCAAGAAAAATTCGCCGACCCTAACTTGGTTTGAACCCACAAACATAGGGTCCAGAAGCGAGCACGTTATCCCGGGTTTTTATAAGAGGTTGGATGCTTGGAAGAATAATGAAATAGGAAATGTTCAAGGATCAAAATCTAGAAACGAAAAATTGAGGTTAGGTGAGAATCATAATCAAGGAAAACCGGTATTGTGACAGTTATAATTTAAATTAAATGCAATTTTTTCAGTAACTTATCTTGGTCCAGTACATAATTTAAAAATAGGTTCAAGTTAGATTCGGCCATGAAACTTTTTTTTAATCTGATAAAGAAAGATTTCCAAAAAGATATTTTAAAAATTATCTATTTATTACTATGTTTATATCACTCTAGGAACTATATAAATATATCTATTTTTGTATTCACTCTATACTATAAATAAGATTATAAAATTAAAAGGAGCAATTTTGATCCATAAAACCCCCATGGTGTTCGCCTATGGTTAAGCTATACCGACCAAGAGGCTGCCGCCTTTAGCAATAATAGTGCCAACATTAATTACGAATAGAGGGAGTCATGTGGTCAGCCCGACAAATCCTCCGGCTGTTAATATCAGTTTTCTAGATTGAAGCCGCTATCTATTTACTCAGGTAGCTCCTCACTTGTCCTCACAAAGCTGAGTTTGACCCTGTTCAAAACCCACTGTTTTATATAAAAATTCTAGAAACACCGAGGATCGAACTCATTACTTCTGGATCTATAGACACAAACTCTAACCTAAATTCACATGTAGATCCATCTTTGTTATTTTAGTGTTCCATTTCTACATTACAAGGTTCTTAACATGATCTTATTACTGGCCTGATTTCCAATAGCTTTGCTTGATTTATATTAAAAAATATCTATTGATAAAACGCAATTGTATTCTCAATGATAGATCATAAGTGTTGTTAGAGTACACTAACCTGGTTGAATTGTTTCTGGGCCTTGGAAGCATCAGATGACCGCACATGGAGAATTGAAGATTTCTTACTCAGTTGGTCAAATTTGGAAAAGCTCGATTTCTGAAAGAGAAGAAATTTTAAAAATATACATAAAAAGACACACAGTTTTCTTTTTCTTACTGACTAGTATTAGACAAGTGAATTTTTACCTTATGAGAGCCAAAAACTGTAAGCATTTTGCCTACTTTTAATGGCTGAAAATTAATACGAGTCAAATAGGTAACTAAACAGGTATTCAAAAAATTATTAATACATGCATCAGTGGTCGCATTGTCATTTTTTTTTAGCAAAGCATCCTACTACCCATTTGGGTTTTATGTATCTGTACTGATTAGCACTGTATCTTGCTACCTGTTTGGGTTGTATGCATCTGTACTAATTACGCTAATGTATTAGGGTTGCGGGAGGTTAAATTTAGAGGAAGTATATCAACATTTGTATGGAAATAATGCAAGAAAAAAAAACACCCGACCAGGATTCGAAACCCGAACTTACTTTCATTTGCAGTCTAGTTAAGTGAGAGAGCGACAGTGCTCAAAACATTCGACCACCAAGGCACGATTTTCAATGACTTGGGTGCTAAGAGATTTAATCCTGATAAGATATAATAAGGGTGTGAGTTGTATTGCATTTTATAAATAAAATAATATTGAGCTTTTTTCCACCAAACATTTAAACCACTCTCCATTATAATTCAGATGTATTTATTCAAAGTTACCTTCAACCCCTTATCAATTGTAAGAATGATAGTTATCAATAACTTTGTGTTGGAGCTAGAAAGAAAATGTATATAAAAAATGCAACTAATTCACAATTTTGTATACAATTTTTTGATCATGAAATTAAGTTATCAGTTTATATAAATATTTCCTGGATACAAACTAAAAAACAAATCATTCATTAAAAATTTCAGTTTATAATATCCTAATGTTTAATTAATATTAAAAACTAATCCGGTGAAACTAAATTATAAATTCATATAAATACTACCTAGAGTAAAAAAGGAAAGAAAAAAGAGCACTTTATAGCACCTTAATATATAATTATTATAAAAAACCTATCCTACCGATTTACCATAGGTATGTGTTTCCAAGATGACATATTCCGGATTCCACATTGAAATGTCGGACAACGTATGCTGCACCTGCCACATAGCACTAGTCTTACTACCGAACTGAACACTAGGATGGACACACTGGCTCAGGAAAGAGAGGATAATGTGGCCAGGAAGTGTCCCTGATGGGTGGAGCGAAGCGCCCCGCAGCGCGACAACACACGAGAGATGATACGCTAGGGTGGACTCAACATTTGCCTCTTTGCTTCACATAGCATGAGCATCCGCAATCACAGCCCACTTTGAGGAATAACAGCGGTACACACAAAAAAAAAGGGAATTTTGACAGTCGAGGGTAGTGGGGGGTAAATAAGAGAGCGGGAGAGCAGTGAAAAGAGGTTTGTGTATACTCATATTTGTTTTGTTCATCAATTATAAAAAAGTCATCTTTAAGCCAGTGACAGGAAGATTGAGATTCGAATCTCAGTCAGGTGTAAGTTGTTTTTCGTAAACAGTTTTCCAATTTACCTTTATGCAAATGCTGATACACTTCCTCTAAATTCAACCTTCCTCATCCCTAGCCCACTACCTGTTTTTAGTATATATGCGTACAACCCGAGTGGGTAGTGGCATGCAGGGCTAAAATAAATATTTTTAGCAAAAATTAGAAGGTCAGGGTTCAAATACCACCTGACGTATTTCGAATGGATTTGGTTAAATGGTTCCCCACTCTACCTTCGCAGCAAATGCGGCACACACATATATTCATTAGCTGGACGCAAGTGTTCTGTTGGTCTCTCCATCACGTGAACAATCTAAGCATGGCACCATTTTCAAAAGTGAAATGTGGCAGTTATCAAGGCCAGTGAGTTTACTCTCTACAACTGATAGTCCCGCCAAGATGTGCAGGGACTAAGACAAGCAGATTGCTAGCGAGGGGAGGGGAAGTGTAGCATGACAAGACACGCTGTGATGAGCGCAGAGGTGCGCTATGGGAGGCAGGAAGTAGAAGTAAGGGGCGTGGACAGCAATTAATACACCGCAGAGTCATTCAACAAATTACATTAAACCCCTCTCCCCCTCAGATACAAACGCGTAAGTAAATAGTCGTGACAAACAAACGCGTATTGTACAGTCATGTCACATCACAGGTCTGTGAGGTCATTTATACACACAAGCAGGGGCTAACAGAACCTGGGATATCCTGATAATGATACCTGTGCTCTACCTGATAAGGTTTTATTCTTTAACAGTATTCAAACACAAACCATTTGGGTTACCTTTATCGTTGATATATTACAAACAAACAAAAAAAAAAGATATTTTATGAATATCAATTCATTTCAAAATGAAATAAATCACCAACGTACAATAACCTTAAATTTTCTGTTATTTGTTTCTTAATATTACACATCCATACTTCATTACATGATTATTTGAAAATTTACTGTTATAAAAAGATTCAAATCCCTGGCATTTAATTCAACTTGCCACTGCCCTGTCAACTGAGATACCCAGGTCCTGATACATTTGGTAGATAAACTTTAATTATATTTGGCTGATGACCTAAATCATTGGCCACATGGTTCAAGGCAATTGTAATATAATGGGCTGTCAGTGATCGGAACGTCGGGTTTTAAATCTCGGCTACGTGTACCGAGGATGGTTTTTACTAAATGATTTTCTACTCTTCCTCCACACAAATGTGTGTCCATATTTTTCTAAATATTACCTTCCTCATTCCTACCCCATCAGTATAAATATACTGATAACACGAAGAGAAATTAGACATAATGCACATATATAAAAAATTGTTATTTATTTTTAACACAACATCTCAACTCAAGTACTATTTGTCATAGGTATTGACAGGTTATTAATATTACCAATCCAAATTTTAAAAAATATTATGAGCCAACTTAATCTTACTTTTATTGTATTCACCTGTAGAGAAGATACTAAATAGTCCCTAAATGTCGATTATTTTTTAATAATATATTTACCTCTTTTAAAAAAATAAGAAAATACACCTTAGATCTAAGCTAAGATTGTCTACAGAGCGATAATTGCACTGTGGGATTGAATGACATTGATTACAAGGTGTTGTGGACATATTTTATTGAAACCGAATGTACAAGTGAGCCATCAGCATCAAAATAAAATATATACTGTATAAGCATGCACAAACTAGTCAAACAAATTGCCTATTCACTTTAAAGAATTAACTTCTATTCAAGTCATTAACAAATCAATATGTGACAATACAGCCAAAAACACATTTATAAACNAATAAGGTGGTTCTTAAAACAAAGTAAAAAATATTTTTTTTTAGAAGAAATGACCTGGCATTCATCTGGAGAGGATTAAAACCCCATTTGTAAAAATGTGTCTATATTTTTTTTAAATTAGTATGCTTTAAATTTTCACTAAACTATTAGAGTTTGTAATTTCTGGCCCACTGTTGGTTCATCAACTTTTTTTTTTAACTCGCTTCTCATGTAAAATTGCAAAGATATCTCAGGCTGCAAAAATGCCAGCCAGAAACCCTAGCTTGCCTTTCAGACTTAACTATGCCATTCATAAAATCCGTGCATTCCAAGAAAAGTGGTTAAATAATAATTTTTAGCTTACTACTATCCCTAATCATATAAGGTTTTACAATTCTTGACAAGTAAAAAAAAAGCCTTAGTGAGATGTAGAAAGGGTGTAATGATTTCAACCTATGTTACTTGATCTCCCAAATTATGTGTTTCCTCTATTATATTTTATTTGATACACATCCTTAATGCTTATTTTGTCTAACAGTTACTAAACATTGAGCTCAACTGCTGAGGACGGGGAGATCGAGGTTCGAATCTCGGTCGAGTGAACTGGGGGGTGGGGAGGTTCCTAAATGGGTTTCCACTCTCCCTCCACGCAAATGCGGGTTCACTTCCTCTAATTCAACCTTCCAAATTCCTAATCCATTAGCGTAATTGGTACATAAAGCGTATAACCCGAATGGGTAGTAAGACGGGGTGCTAAATAATAATAGCTATTAAACAGACACTCCCAAATACCACTTTTTATATACCAAATTTACTAATGTGAATCACATCTTCACTATCACACACATACACACATTTTGTCAGTCCATTTTATACACCCAAGCTGTGTAACCCAATAAAATAAATTCTATGTAATATCGAGATCATGATCAACATAATTTTCAATTAATGTTCACCTAACATAAGTTATCCTTGTGGTTTTGCATGGAAGCCATAACGATGCAGTTAAATAAATGTTCATTTAACTTAAGTTATCCATGTGAGAACTTTTACATTACATGAATGTTAAGTGAAGGCTACCACGTGTTCTAAACAGCCAATCATTATACGAGCTACCTCAACAGGGCTATTTAGTAGTGTAATGCAGGCATGCATGACATGGAAGTGTTGCGGGCAATTCACACACCCCCATGAGTTATTTTCAGTATCATATCAATTAAATTAAATTAAATTAAATAAACAAATTAGTATGTATAAAACACATAATAAATAGTATTTAAATATTTAAAATAATCACAAAAATGTTAATTATTAACACAGTTCACAGTAACAATCAATATAGACATCAACCATATCATTCACCTAAGTAGTCATTGATCTTCACGCAAAACACACTGCATTGACCCGCTTTACACGAACGTTCGACTAGCCGACTCACTCGCCGGTTCATTCACTGGACATGCTTGACCCGCACACTGGACATCCACGCTATCCCCCACTCACCGGACACACCGACTCACTCCTGGGCACATAAGCCCACTCAATGGACATGCCGACCTAATCCCTGGGCATGCTATCCCACTCCCTGGACAAGCTGACCCACTCTCAAGCAAACTAGCTCACTCCTGAACGCGCTGCTCCACTCACTTCACTATTAAAAACTCTGACTGGGGCTCCTCTGGTTATCACTGAATGTGTATATAGGTGGCACAGTTAAAAGTATGAAATCCTCCATTTATAGAATACTGGGTTAGAATAAAATGAGCCAAGACTCTTCCAAATGTGTCCATTGCCATTCAATTATGCTCAGGTCCTGCTGTAAAACACTTAACCTCGTTACACTGCTTAGTTTGTTTATGGAATGCTGTACTTCTTTGGAATATCATGTCTGCATATAATGAACACTAAAGCATCGTAGCTTCTTATTACAGTTTTGTTTTTATATCCAGCACTTGCAGCCTAATTAGCTCTAAATGCATGGGCATTTTAGTGAACAATTTTCTGTCAAGCAGTCCAAATCCAATGTCTGTTTTTCTGAGTTGTTAAGTTATGTTACATTTCCAGTCCCGAATCATGATCACACAATAGTTTCTTTACATTAAGTTAAAGTTACATTACATGAGCGTTAAGTTGATTGTGATCTCGGCATGGTGCCAGAATTCCTCCTTTTCTTTCTCTCTCTGTATTGTCTCTTTCTTGACAGAACGTAAAGACAAATCTATCAAAGATTTCTATTGGCCAGGTTGCCCTACTAAGGAACAAAATTTACAGATCTATCTAAACTGATTGTTAAGTCTATAAATATATTAAGAATATTGTTTAATCATGTGTCTTAACCATAGTGTTTCATCCAATTTCCATTCTTAACCAGTAACAGCGATTCTTGGCCAAGACTATCTCTCTAGGTGACCTGGCGGTCTAGGGGTAAGGTGTCAGACTTCTGTGCTGGCGGCCAGGGTTCAATCCTCAGTCCCGGCACAGATTTATCTGATTACCAAACCCTTCCTTCACCTCTGACAAGACATCTTGTGAATGTGGGGAATGCCAGGTCTCCACCGTGGTTCGGATTCCACGTTAAACTGTAGGTCCTCCATTTCATCTCACAATCACCCTACCATTACTCATTAGCTTAAGTGTGTACAAACCGAACGAGTAGTAAGATGCGGTGCTTATAATAAATAATAATAATAATATATATCTCTAAGATAATTTCTGTATTTAAGGTATTTTGCGCAAAGTGATCTGTTGTGTGAGCGTGGGGTAAAAATTATGTCAAGGGGTAAAATAAAACTGAAATAAATAATTAGTTGTGTAGCCTATTGTGTGTAAAGCTCAGTTGACATGAGAAATAATACATTAATTAATTATATTTTAAGGACTTACCGGCTCGACAGGTTGGATTTTCCGTGGAGGGGCCTCTGGCTCTTCCTTCAAGTGAGCCTGGTTACAGTAGTTAGCCCTCTGCATGCAGCATGCAAGGTTAAGTCACAGTCACTTCAATAAATTGGTCAGCAAATGACAAAATTACAGGAGTAAGCAATAAACTTTTTGATTAAATATCCCCTAGAGAATTCCAGAAGCTATTGAAGAAAGATTTCAGACAAGAGAGGATTATAAGCGTACTACCCATTTTATATTTCAAGTAAGGGGAAAGCAGGGTGGGCGTGGGGTAGTTTGTGGTCAAGTCCCACAACATGTTTAAGTTTAAAGTTAAAAAAAAAGTTTGTGGTTCTATAAATTATTAGTATAAGGCTCCCATTATATTCTTGACTCAGTATTGAGGTTAAATACATTATTAATAATTTTGGTGAAAGGGGTTTGAGCATTCCCTCCCCCAATACACCCCTCTCAGTATGGCCCTACCCTAGCCAGAAATCAAATAAGGAAAATATGTATATTAACCCCTTCAAACATCAGAAGGTGCATATGAAATATATATTCTTTTATGTATGTTATTTACTTACATAATATAAGAACTGTTTTTTGCTAGTTTTTAATGCTAAAAAATTGAGGAGGGTCTTAAACATGTCTCAAAAATTGAGTAGAAAATAAAAGTATCATATAATCAATAGTTATACAAAAGATTTGAAAATAAATTACAAGACAGTTCTTTTACTATTACAGTTTAAAAAAACCCACTATAGACTATTTATAACTATAAACATATTTTCTGTGGTATAAATCTACCATATAATCTACAAGTCACTGTCCAGCCCTCAATATTTCAGGGAATTCCAGTATAAGGATTTTAACTTGAAAAATGATAAGAGCTTAAACAGAGAGCTCTGGTATTTCCTCGGTCCTTTCACCTGGTGTTGTAAGATATAACAGTAATATTAAGCTTAAAATGAGGTGACCTGGTGGTCTAGGGGTAAGGTGTCAGACTTCTGTGCTGCGGGTCCGGGGTTCAATCCTAGGTCCCTGCACAGATTTATCTGATTACCAAACCCTTCCTTCACCTCTGACAAAACATCTTGTGAATGTATGGAATGCCAGGCCTCCACCGTGGTTCGAATTCCACGTTAAACTGTAGGTCCTCCATTTCATCTCACAATCACCCTACCATTTCACATTATCGTAAGTGTGTATAACCCGAACGGGTGATAATAATATTAACAATAATAATAAAGTTTGAAATGGAAGTTGTGTCAACTATGGGAGGCAATGTATATATTATTTTGCTTTTCAAAAACTAGCAAGTGTCTTATTAGCGAGTAAATACGGCATATATATATTAAAAGCATTTGTTAGAATTTTAAAGAAGCGAGTTACAAATTTATAGAGAAAATGTACATCCAAAAAATCACAAAGCATGAGTTTGACCCCAGCTTGGAAGAGGTCCAATTTACTTGGTTTCTTAGTTAAAAATTAATATTATAACCACCCCTTGGGCGAAATTCTAACATGCATCATGCCAAGCCTTAAAACTCGAGACAACATATATTTCCTCCCAGTTTTCATGCTTTTTTTAAGTTTGAAAGAAAGAAAAACAACTGCAATTAAATAATTTACTCATGCTTATCATATGTGTCTGTATAAAATTAATTTACACATATCAATTAAATATTGTGCACTTGTGTCCCTGCACATGAATGGTCATATAAACATATTGGGAGGGGCAATTTAAAAGTTCAATTTAGTAGAAGTATATAACCCAACTAGCACCAGGACTCGACCCACCACCGAAATAGTAAACTCTCCTGTATCCAGACAGTTTGAGCCTTATAGCCGAAGACTGAGTAGAAAGGTGGAAATTTGTTACATATATAACCAAATTAAATATAGTTAAGATGTACGAGTTTTAACATTTTAACAATATTTAATGTAATTCAAAGATGAGTGTTTAATTGTCAGGGTATATGTCAAAAGTGAAATTCCCTTCCCTCTCCCCCAAATATATTTTATAGATACAATAAAAAGTGTTTTTTATTAATAAAGTGTTTCATGCACTGTCCAAGTTTTATACATTTGTACTAATTATGCAAACATGTTAGGGATCCAGAAGCTTAAGTTTAGAGGAAGTGTTCCCACACTTGCATGGAGGGGGGCTGAAAAACACTTCGAAAAAAATCACCCTCAGTAAAACCGACCAGGATTCAAACCCCCATTTACCTGCATCAGCAGTCTAGTCTATTGTGAGTCCTAGAGTATTTGGACACCAAAATTGGTTTTAAATTTTAGGATATTACAATAGAATATAAACATTTTAAATCATGGAAACATTATAAATCGTGAACTGTTGGCCATGAAGACAAAGACACCAGTCTTATTTAGTTTGATAGTGATTCAACTAGGTGTACCGAGGTGTATTTTTCTAAATGGTTTAGCGCCCTTCCTACACACAAATGCAGGTACATTTCCTTAAGTTCATTAAAGTATTTAAATAGCCAAGAAGAGTAGTAAGATGTGGTATCCCTGATATGTTTTAAAAAGGAACAGCTATGGGTTAGAGCGTCCATGTAATCTGTGAATGTATCTCAAATAGTTAAATCAGATGACATGAGCTTTTCAAGGATTGTTTCTGATAACTTATCATTTGTATTGATTGAACACAAGAGAGTTTACTGTGCTTGATAATATCAGCGAGTGACTCACCAGTGCCCTGACAGATATTCCAGTTTCGACAATGGCCTCCTCCATGTCCGAGTTCCTGGTGGAAGGTATGGAAGGGGGCTGAAATGAGTCGGACACACCTCGCAAGTCTCCCAGTGAGCAAGCTTTCTGGCGCAGACATGCGTAAGGGCAAGATGACACAACATGCACATGTCATGCACTGTACACTACATTTACTAGTTTCTATATCAAGTGTTCCCCGACCTTTTTACCGGGGCGGCATCCTTTCCTACAGCTCTGATATTTTGTCACACCCTTGGAAGGAAATATCCTTATGGTTAGGTGTTATAAGTTAAACAAAAAATAGCAGTAGAGGAAGTACTTAAAAAAAGTATTTATTCAAAAAATCATTGTGTAAAAACAAAATTAGCAGGTATCAATTAAAACCATAATATTTATTTGGTACAATACTTTGACTTTATTATAAATACTCGCATATCTTTACACTATCCAGCTAAGAGCCACTGATATACACTACAAACGTTTTGATAAAAATAATATGGTTTCTGTCTGCATGATTGGTTAGAGGTAACACTTATGCTAATAATCAAAAATGATTTATTTGTTTAAAATTTATCTAGTTTAGTTTAAGAATAGATAATATTTGCCAGAAATAAATTTATTTGAAAACAAATTTTCTGAAACTAATCTTCGGAAGAACAATGTTGAAGACAAATGTAATTTTAATTATAAATCATTTTGCGATGCACAGAAGAAGGTACAGTAAAAATAAATAGAAACAAATTAATGAAACAAATAGAGATTAACACTGCGTCCATTAACTCACTGCCCAGTGGTAACAGTGCCAAGTTTGAATTGTGTTATTCTTTCCAATGTAAACGCCATATTGTGTCTGTCCCCCATTTTCTGTACATTCTTCCATATCTAACCAAATGAGCCTCAAATAGGGAAAAGAAGTTTTTCTTGAAGAGATTTACATTATGGCCTTGGTCATACGACAGGTTAGGTTCCATGGCCCCAATATCAAGTTCAGTATAGCCTTTTTCTTTACTTTCAAATGCACATAAAATCCTAATAAAACTATTTACACTATCATATATAAATTTTACAAAAGAGCTAAGCCTAAAAATTATACAAGAGTAGTTGAATGATCATTTGATAAACAATGGTTAAAATCATTCCTTAGTGCCTTTCACTACTGTAACAGAAACAAATTACCATTATTTAGAAATGTAAACAATTTCAAGTTTTTTGTGAATTTCAAAGAAAAACCAAACCAGAAATAAATAAGTTATTAGTCGTCTTTATGTTCACAGGTGCATCAAAACATCAGCGTTTTTAAGAAACTTTAGTGTATATATTTAGATCTACACAAAAACCAAATTATCTTGTGTGAAAGAACGTGACTTAAGTCCCCCCTCCCCCTTTTTTCCCTGCTAGTACTCACCCAGCCCAAATTCAATTTCCCAGTGGAACGAAACACGTGGATCGGAGGAGACCTAGACCGAAACTCTGATTCTTGTCTTGCTCCAATGTTCTGGGTTCACATCCCCCACACACAAGGTTAGTTACATGCAAAAGAGTGGTTAGTTCAGCTCACTATGTACAGTCATTGGAAATACAAATAAATTCATGCGTGTCTTACCTGCAGAGGAAACAAATGAGACCAGGCCCCAACATTCTCATATGATGCGTTATTGTCAAAAGGGGATAATGTTTAGCATCACATCTTACTAACCATGAGAGTTGTACGCTTATGTACTAATTACACTAGTGGGGTGGGGATGAGGAAGGATATATTTAGAGTAAGTGTACCCGCATCTGTGTGGAGAAAATGGGAAAGCATTTAGGAAAAACCACCCTAGTGCACCCGATCACAATCGAACCATGATCTCCCCATCATTGGCACTCTGATATATTACAAGCTTAATGCCCTAGACCATGCGACCACCTAAGCAAGTGGGATGGATAATTTTGTCTAAAATTTGACTAGGTTTTAGATTTAACTGCCCAAAGTTCTAGTTACTATTTTATTTGTATTTTATTAAAATAAAAAATAACAGTTATGTATAATATTTTTCAGATTTTAATAACTGTTAAGTTATGTTTATATATTAATTATGGATAAGATGAGCATTTGTGTAACATGCTTTGGGGGCTGTATGGTCTAAGGTGTTACTCTGGTAATATACTAGACTGCCGATGACAGGGAGATCGTGGTTCGACCCCGGTCGGGTGTACTAAGAGTGGTTTTTACTAAGAGGTTTCCCAAACTCTTTCCACACAAATACATTTACACTTCCTCTAAATTCTACCTTGCTCTCCCCTAGCCCATTAACTTAATTATTGCATGGGTGTACAGCACAAACCCTTAGTAATATTCCGTGATATTAAAAAAAAAAATTGTGCGGATTGAGATTGAAAATTCATTTAAGAAAACCATCCTCAGTACATTTGGGCAGGATTCAAACCCCAACTTTCTCGTCACCAGAAAACCAGACTAAATTAGTTGGGAATTTAGATTGTATACCCATCAATGCCAGTGATTACGCATAAATGTTGGGAAAAGTGTTAACCAGGTTTAGAATAAACACTATTTTATGTGTGTGTTAATTTTCTGTTTCAAAAATAAGTCTAAAATTAAATTTTTAATAATATCAAATGTGAAAACTAAACTTATTTGCTTAAGTGAAGCCTCAAGATCAACACCTTAGAACTCTCAACATTAACAGATACCAACGCACAAAACACAAGTCAAAGTTTTTTTTTAGACTGGCATACCATACTAAAAATAATCTTTCTAGGAGCATATAGCTGTCACATTACCTAGCCAAGATTGTTGTATTTATGATCATTTGTTTGGAAATAGAACATAATAATTTGTTATCTAAATTACTCACGTTGAGACCCATATTATATTTAATAATAATAATATTTAGCACCGCATCTTACTACCCGTTTGGGTTATACGCTTTAAGTACTAATTGCTCTAATGGATTAGGAATTGGGAAGGTTGAATTATAGGAAGTGAGCCCGCATTTGCGTGGAGGGAGAGTGGAAAACCATTAAGGAAAAACCACCCCCAGTTCACCCGACCGAGATTCGAACCTCGATCTCCCCTACCTCAAAAAGTGAAAAAGTGTTTTCCTTAAAAAGAATTAAATATTATAGTAATACAATGTAAAATAATGATAAATTAAATAAGTAAATATCTCTTTATAACATTAGGGCAACCTTCCATCCTTATATGGTTGTGATATTCATAAAAAAAATTATTTTCAATAACAATGAATAGTACCTTGAATGCCTGTGTAGTACTGCATTGGGCTGATTATTTCCACTGTGATTAAACTGAATGTTACTTATTTTTGTCCAACAAAAGAGTATACAGATCAACTATTTTTTAACATTCTTGAAATGTTCAACTTAATTTTAAACCTACGAAGAGGATGAGTCACATTTCATGGAAATACCATCCATGTAACTTTAAGATTAAAATTGTAGGGATTCCATGACTAGCTCTTTACTACCCAGAGCTGTCAAAATAAACCTTAATATAATGTTCCACGCAGGTCTGGCTGACAGCCAACTCAAATACAGCACCAACCAAATTTAAGGGGGCAACAGGTAGTAAAACCAAATGACAAACAGAAGAGTTATAAGCCGAGGAATAGAGACTTGTGACTAGGCCAAAAATTCCATTAGGGAAGATAGGAATTAGATTTAGAAGAACTCTGGCTATGATTTCATTGTGTCTTTTGGAATGTATCTACATCCACGTGCACATTAAGAGAGTCAAGTGTGGTTTGTGTCAAAATAGTCGAGCTATCTTGCTGATAAAGGTAATTTTATGTGCTGGTATACATGCATGTATAGTGAGAACACTTTGAGAAAGACAGTTTAGAAATTACAAACCTATTATTTTTAGGTCAACATTGATATATATTATTTTATTACTTTGTGTGTTTTGATACGAATCCATCAAAACTGAGCTGCAGACCACATGACTTGACCTGAGTATATATGGGTGGGTTTATCAACTAAGGCTCTGATACGGTTCTTCGAGCCACATTCTCGCTATAAAAATGCATCATGAATAAACAGAATGTTATTATCTACAGAATGAAACAAATTATGGCACACTTGTTACAAATAAAAATTAGAGAAGAGTTGAATCCAATTTTTTACAAATCCGAAGGTCACCCCAGAATCTTGTAAAAATATATAAACATTTGAATAAAAATAGAGATAAAAAAGAATAATAGAAAATATTAATATTAAGTGAATGTTAAAATTTGTTTTGCTATCTAATATAAATCAAATATAAATAATTTTGGCATTCAAATAACCTGATGGATGAAAATAAGGGGAAGAAGCGCATGCATGTTCATCGAGGATAAATATGCAATAAATGAACTTCCTCTCGCTGCTGTGGAGTATTTAGGCCAATGAAATAATAGGGTAGAAAACTGAGTGCTCCTGGCTAATGTTGGCACATGCGCAGTGTCAGTTTTAAGTCAGTCGTGTGTTCAGGACTGCACTAATGGGTCTTGATTCGCATTGTTCCAGTTTTTTTTAAATCTTTTATTCCATGTGCTATGTTTATTTTAACAAACCAAAATGTTATGTATTCAAGATAATAAATAAATGTTATACCATTGAAACCATTTAAATAAAAAAAATTAAATTCCAAAGATGAATAAAAGCCCAAACCCACATCTATATGGAGTAGTCCTGCAGATTCCCCCCCCTCCCCCCATTTTATGTCCCTATAAGCTCTATTTTGAGGTCTTTGCCTGATTTTTTTTTTAATTAGATGACTATTATATGGGCCATTTGAAGTGGCCCTCTCCTGGCCAATTTTTAAAAATTTGATGCATCCAGAAGTCAATTGGAACTGTTTACCTAAATAAATTTTAATGAGGGTGCCCCTAAAATAGTGGTTTCCAAACTCGGCGCATGAACCACTTACAGATGCACGGGAGGAAGAAGGGAAATAACATTAAAATTCGACTATGGATTGGACCAATTTTTTATTTCAATCGATTGTTAAAAATAAAACCGGATGCTCGCGCAAATTTTTGTTTCGAGTGTGAAATCCTCAGATTCATCCTCAGATTCATCCCCAGATTTTCCTCTCTCTTCTCCCCTCGGATATCATTGCGGCCATTGCAGTACCAGCTGTTGTGATTTTACTATGGCATGGAAGAGGGGATTTGATGATTTACCAAGAGGGAGTGTCAGCCTAAAAAGTTTGGGAACCACTGCTCTAGGGTTCTTGAAATGATTTTTTTTATTTGTGCCGATAGTGGTCCCGCACGGAAATTTTTAGTAAATTAGGTAGCTCTAAAAACTATTTAGAATGGTGTACACCTGTAAAATGTGTAAAAATTTAATGCCTGTACAAGCTATTAGGAATTTATTAATATACTGTACCATTTTTCTGCTTAATATTCGAGAATATCAAACCAGGGTGAAATTAATCTATAAAGGGGGAAATTTGTATCAATAGAGAGGAGTTAATTTGTTTCCCCTTCCTCCTATTTAGAATAATTTCCAAGGAGAGAAAGACACTTTTCCCCCCTCCCTGCACCCCTCATTTCACCACTGCTTAACTTAGAATTGTACATTGTTTTTTAATCTTAAGCCACCTTTACAAAACAAAAGCAATATATGCAAATTAATCCGTAGCTCAACACTGAAATGTTACATCATAAAATAATTAAATTTAAAGTGAGCTTGGTTCACTACCCAACACTCTTCATGCACCAAATGTAATTTAAATACAACAATAATATACCTTGTTAAACTTTTGAGCACTTCAAAACAAAGGGCAAGATTGGACCGAACCAAATATATAGTTGTGACAAATGCCAATCAATTTCTCCGTAGGAAATCCCAGCTGGTAGGCTGGTCATGGACTCACTAGACCTTAGTATGGATGAGCATTTTATTGATTTTCATTAGTATATTTTTGTATATAATCTCCTAGAATTTTTTTTAAATTTGTTACTCTGGATCTTGGGCCCAAACCCTTGGGGTCCCAGACTTGGTAATATGGTAGCAATAGTATACTCCATTCACGGTAGGAATTACTCTCTGAAAGGTTTTTTTTTCCTTCCAGTATCCTACTATATAATAGATTTCTGGTAGGGAAAAAGGCCTTTCAGAAAACAATTCCTACGGTGAACGGACTTTACCTTCTCTGCCCTCTCTTTGCAGGCCTAGCCCCCACAGTTCTAAATCAAGCCCCGCCTATATAAAAACAAGAGTTTAGTTCTAGGTATCATAAGTTCACGTATTAATCTCACCTGGTCTGATTGAGTCTCAAATACAATCTGGTCCACCTCATCGCTGTCGACCAAGTTGGTCAGGTCCCCAAAGCTGCGCCTCTGTTACAACATATAGGTTAGTGGGCTCATATTAGTGACAGCAAGCAACAACAACAAAAAACCACACAAAGCAAGATTTACTTTACCCCCCCCC
>CABFOW010000882.1:0-12070 GCA_902141385.1 Timema californicum | reverse complement strand
AACAACACCAAAAAACCCCACAAAGCCAGCGTTACTCTCCCCCCCCCCCCCCAAATATAGCACTGTTAGTCTACCGTCAATTTTGTCTTTGGTATTCCTTTTGGGCAATCAACCCCTACCCCTCTAAGCCCCATTTCCTACCCCTCACAATGTTTCACTGATATGTGCAAACATATGAAGCATATTATTCAAAGCAATGTTTCATGTAGTCCAGTGAGATAAGTTTTCAAAGAAAGCATTCAAAAGCTATAAACTTATTTTACAAACAAACAAGCAATGTTACACGTATTTATCAAAATTAAACATATAAAAAAAATGTTATGGCAGTTTTGTATATTTATTTTGTTCTTTTACCTTTCAAGTTCTTTCTTCTACTGATATGGCTCAGCTAATCTAATTTTTCCAAACATTATGTGATTTAAGTAATATTTTGGTGTTCAAAATGGTTAATTATATAGATATGAAACAATATATACATCCTAAAGGTGTGTGGGCCAAGCTGCCACAGTTACATGAGACTGCGTCTGAGTCGCATTCTTTGCGCATGTGTAGTTACAAGTTTGAGCAGTGCTTGCAGTTAGAGCTGCAGCAACATTGCATATTTGTTATTTGATTTTGCGTGTTAATCTATTTTTTTAACAATGAAAATTGGAGTGACCCACTAAGAGGATGTAATCCTGTAAGAGTTAGTATCCCAACATCTTTGCATATATGATTTAAAACATCCAACACACAAGGACATGCAGGCATGTGATCATCTTTTCCTTCTGCTGTACAACCCCATTAAAATTATTTTGTAATCATCTTCTTCCTCCCTCGAAATATCAAAAAAAGGTTATTTCATTCGGATTCCCTGTACTCCTATTCATCTCGAAATCGACAGGCGGCTGGAGTTGTGTTGTGGAAAACACCCCTTGTGACACTGTCGCATGCAGCTAGTGTCACCACGGTCTGTTGTGGCCATAGCCACGCGACTCCAGCTGCAGATAACTGTCGTGGCTTGGACAACACATCTTTAACTGTTAAGTTTTCTAATATTGGGGATTCAGGGCCATAATAAATAGCGAGGTTGACCCGCATTGGTGGGTATGCAGACAAAATATCAAGCTCATATAGTCGGGTTTCCCGATCTCAAGGAGGTGTGCTGGGGGTGAATTTTCTAAAAGGATTTTCTCTCTTTTATTTTATGCAAATAAGAGTAAATTTACTATCGATTATTTATTGTTAGAGGTTGGTTTTTGAATCCTGGTTGGATGTACTGAGGGTGGATTTTCTTTAAAGTTTTAGGCCACACTCCCTCCACGCTGGTACAAGTTAATTTAATCTAAATTAACATCTCCCTCATCACAATCCTAGTGGGGTAGTTAAATGATCATAGACAAGCAGGGTAATAAAACACAGCGTCCCACAAGAATTTTATAAATGCCATATGCTTACATCCCTATGTGGAGTGCGAGGTGGGTTTAATGGCTTACTATAGGCTGAAAGCGGCAGCTACAGATGGATAATTTGATTAGTCAAAGAGGGTTTATGGTTGACTAATTGCTTTAATATGTATGAAAGGGACTGAAGAAGGTGACTACACAGAGTAGAGTGGGGTTTTCTACAGCAAGGTTATGAACTCTGCATCTGAGTTAGCTTTCAGTAGACACTCAGCTGTTTTGTTGTGTCATGTATGTTATATGTATTCAGTTATGCAGGTTATTTTATTTTGTCTGTGTCTTTTATTCAACAATTGTAAAGCTCTTTTGTCTTAATTTTTGTTGTTATTGTTGTCAATTGATGAACCAAATGTGTGTATTTAAGGGACAAATCAGCAAAATATTATCTGTGTTGCGCAAACACACAGAATTTGGTCTAGGTCTTTTAATGCACTTATGCTTTATAGTTGATAACTTATATCTTCTTCTGTTTGAGATTTAGATGGTGTTCAAAGTGTGTCAAATAACTATGAATTTCAATTATCTGGTATAACATGTGTTTTCCGCTTCTTTTAATGCTAGAATGTTTTAATGCTAAACAGTTAACACAAAAACGTATTATTCAACTTGACATTTTCAAAAAAAGTATCCACACTTTTGTTCAGAATAGTTCTGGGTTTATATATTTGGTCTCGTAGTAATTAGCTTAAAGGTTGAACAAAGGGGGTCGCATACACGCATCTGCGGACTTACCAGATCTTTTATCGAAACACCGGTTGCGATCCTCTCCTTTCCATCAAAGTTTTCTCTCTTGTCAAACGTTTTGTTGGCTTCACTACAAAATGTTTGTTTCTACAGACAAAAACAACAACAACCATGCCTAATCATAATTGTAAATAAAAAAAGCCACAGGCAGCAAAATCATGCAGCGAAACAATAAGTAAAAATATCAATTCAATGCTGGCAGAATAAAAACAGTCCATGCTTCAGAGCCAATGTGAAGTTATCTTCTGTTAGAATTTTGACAGCATCAAAATAAAACAATATATTTAAAAACAAAAAAATATAAATCCTTTATTATTATTATTATTATTAGCAATGCGTCTTACTACCCGTTCGGGTTATACACACTCACGCTAATGTGTAATGGTAGGGTGATTGTGATATGAAATGGAGGATCTACAGTTTAACGTGGAATTCAAACCACGGCGGAGGCCTAGCATTCCACACATTCACAAGTTTTGATTAATACACGTCTTGTCAGAGGTGATGATGGAAGGGTTTGGCAATCAAATAAATCTGTATCGGGACCGAGGTATGAACCCCAGACCGCCAGCACCGAAGTCAGACACCTTTCCCCTAGATCGCCATGTCACCCTAAATCCTTGATACCTCGAGGAATGTTTTATATTTTTATTTGTGAAAAGGTTTCAACTGTTAGTCATATTAAAAAATTATCGCCACTTTGCTTGGGTGTGCAATAAACTGAAATCATAGTAGCAAGAATGCCCAAAGTGTATAAAGCTACAAAATTTCCTAGGTTTTCCAAAAGGCATTCCCATTTTTCAAGACAACTCAAATTAATGTATAGAGGAACACAATTTTATTTTTCATAAATTCGAGAAGTGGGAAGTCATGTAACTGATGTTTAAAACAAGATGAATTGAGCTTGATGGGATTGTATTTTTACTTTAGTATCATGTAAAACCGTCTCCGAACCCATGTTTCCATTAAACATAGCTGAAAAATGACACCTGGATACAGGAATTGAACCTGGGAATTTTGGTTTTACGTACTAATCCTCTACCAATGAGCTATACATAAATTCTTCCATACTCATTGTAATTCTTCATTGGGTTTACTCAAATGTAGCAGTCTAACCTTGACAATGTACACTATGACCCCTATCTTCTATGCCAGATGTTATCTTGGATGGCTCAGTCATAGAACATTGCCGTAAAAAAAAGACCACAAGGTCCTTGGTTTGATTCCTTTGTCAAAGATGTCACTTTTCTCTTAATTGAATCCCTACTGTGATTCCACTATAAATGTACAGTCAGAGTTAAAGTAATTCATATGTTAATATAACTTTGTGTTAAGAAAGTGCACATTAAGCAATATAACAAACATTAACAAAAGAAAAATAACTTTTGCATAGCTCGATACAATGTATGGTAATTGATCAAACCAGCCAAATTAATGTTGATGGGAGAAAGTAAAAACCAGTGATCCCCTTTACAGACGAGCAAAGATAAGATGGAAGTCATGTGGACTACAAGTTTATCAGAGCTCGACAAAGAAAAGAGCAGAGTCTTAATGTAGAAGTTACTTAGGTAGAAAGAACAATCCCTCTTTGCATAGATGCATTTAAATTAACTCTGGTATGGCTGGCTACACAGGTAATGTGCCTTAACCATGGGGATTGGATTCAACTGTGAACAGATACAAAGAAGTAAAATTTACATCCTCCATGCATATAAAATGCAGGCACATTTATTCTTAAGAAAGACTCTATATCCTTTTCCTTAAGCTATGCCGTTAGTTACCATATTGAAACAAAATTATCTACTGTCAAAAAATGTTCGATTAATGGATACATCAAGAACAAAGTAGAAAGAAAAGAATGTTTATAAAATACAAAAACTTATTTTGTTATCAAAATTGATCAGATTTTTACTATATTATTTGTACAGTTAAAAAGGTATTGTCTGACATCTTAACTCTGTCAGTATAGTGTCTGTCTACTGAGCTAAAGGACCAGAGTTAGATTCCTGGCATGGCATGATAAATTCACAGCCGGGGACTGGTTGTTGTGTCCGTTCTAGATCTAAGTTAGTTTATAAGTTGTGTGCTGATATAATCAGTCAGTTCAGAAAATGCAATTTAAATATCTCAAATTAATTAAAAGAATATATATATAAAGGTATTGTTTCTATTAACTAAACGTGACCATTTTAGACTACATGACTGGACACATTAATATGTGAAAGTAGTTTTAGTACCTTTTGTGATAGTCTGATATTGTCCTTCCTAGAAATTTATTAATATGATAAGTTCTGTGACATACATCAGTGAGTACACATACTAAACTTCAAGCTCATCTAGACCGGCTGTCTCCTTATGAGGAAGTAAGGGTTCAAATCCCGGCCAACTGTATTGATGGCGACTTTTAATAAATAGTTTTCCATTCTATATTCATAAAAACGCAGGTATATTTCTTCTAAATTATACCTTCCTAGCTCCTACTTAAATTGTGAAGTTAAAATTAGAGTAGCCTGAAATATTAAGACGCGCAATGTAAAAAATAAAAGGAAGGTGTATGATGCAAAATGGCCTGAAATTTAATTTTGGTTTAGAAAAAATGTATTTTCACTTGTTGGAATGTGGGTGACATAATAGTCACCGAGTGAATTTGTTTCGAGTTTAAGGTTAGTTTTTCTCTTAGCACCGTGTCTTACTACCCCTTTGGGTTATACTAATATATACTAATTTCACTAATTATTAGCAAGGTTTAATCAAGAGGAAGTGCACCGTCATTTGCGGGGAAGAAAATTGGAAACCCATTTAGGGGAGAAAAAAACCTCAGTGCACCCGGCCGAGATCAAACCCCAATCTCCCTGTCTTCAGCAATCTAGTCCAACACGAGGGTAGAATGTTAGAAATTGTAGCTACTGAAGTGGGTTTTAATGTTAGTTAATGGTAGAATTAAGTTATGTGTGAAAGATTCAGGGTGCAGGTAGTACATGGGATAGTGGAGGAAGCAAGACTGGGATGGTACTGTAAAGTGGTCAGGGTTTTAGGCCCTTAGCTCTCAACTTTCATTTATAAAATTATATTAGTTTTTCCTTTAGTTTACATATTAATACACTCAAGCTACTGAGAGTACTAAACTGATAAATACATTGTTCTTTTCCATTCATCTAGGCCTAATTTAATTATCTTTATTACTATCAAATGGTTAATTATAAGAAAGTGTGGGGTTTTATGGTAATTATAAGTTATGTAAATCATAACCAAAGTTGTAAGCAATATATGTTTCAAATTTCAATTCATTAACTTCATTTTCAGGCCTTTAAATTTATAATCTAATAGTTTTTCATTATTTAAAGTCTTTGTTGGAATATTCGAGTCATCCAAATTTATTACTTTTACTTTTCATTTATAAGCATCGTGCTTTGTATCAATAGCTGAACCCGGAAGCTGGGAGACGCACCTGTTCTTGCACGTGCAGTCTTTCAGGGGAGGGGGAGGTTTTGGCGCGGACTCCTGGCCAATCAGTGCCTTTGGTTTAGCGTCTGTGTTTGACCTTATGTGGAAGGTAAGCGTCAGACGCGGACACTTGTCTGTTAGTACGCTAAGAGTATAGACGCGGAGACTAGCCGTTTAGCACGCAAAGAGTAAAGACGTGTACTCTCAATTTCACTTATCGACACGTGTAGAGTCTCGAGATGGGAGAAAGTAGAGGTAGCCCAGGTGGCTAAATAGTTATCTTTAGCTATGTCTTCATTATTTCATGTTTCTAAATTAAAATATCCTCGGTAATAATATGTAAAAGATTTATTATAATAAAACTTCTAATTCAAATGCTACGCTGAACAACATCTTTTTAAATCGACTGTATACCTCTACCCCCACCATTATCTAAATAACCCCGAGATGTTCTACCGAAACTGACTGCCGTGGACGAACCTAAGAAGGAGATGACAACGCGAGGCCATTAACAACGGCTGATGACCAGAGATGACGGCTGTGCCGACTGGGTACAAAAATGGCGCAACAACGTGGGGCTAGTAACCAAAACAACGCAGATGGCGGCATGAGTGACTGGTTACAGTACGGGCATGTAATGAGGATGTTGGAGTACATGGGATAGTGGAGGAAGCAAGACTGTGATGGTCCGGGCATGTATATGAGGATGTTGGAGTACATGGGATAGTGGAGGAAGCAAGACTGGGATGGTCCGGGCATGTAATGAGGATTAAAAAGGATCACCAAAGAGAATGATGAAGATGAAGCATGTATGAAAAAGACAAGGGAGACCAAGAAAGAGATGGGAGGAGCAAATAAAGTGATTAGCTGACCTGGCCACAGGCTGGAAACAGTTGATGATGATCATGATGATGACTGATAGAAATAAGACTTAAGAAGTAGTCAAAACAGATGGTGGGTAGTCTACTTACTTTAATAAAAAAAATATGTTGGTGTTTATATTAAAAGTCATAAATAAATTAGTTCTTTGTAGGGGGGTAAGCCTTTTCAACCTTAAGCAAACCAGAATCAATATAAGGATGAAAAGCTTATGGCTCTGAGATGTAAAATGATTTAAAATATTGGCTGTAGTAATTAGTAAAGTGTGTAAAACACACTGGCATGGTTCTTTAATAACTTAATCTCCTAATGTCTCACTTCATTAAAAGTTTTCCTGGTAACTTGGAAGGGTTCCAACAGGCTGGGTAAGGAGGGGGTAGGGAGGGGTAATTTAGCTAAAATGAGTCCAGCAGTGTATCAATACAGCACATTGTTTAACATGAATAAGAGGTTTCGCAGACAAGACAGCTCATTTATATCACACCCAGTCTAGAACAGGGGTTACCAAAAAACATAATGATCTGCTTTTTGTTTGTTTTTTATGAATACATTTTAACAAAAGGGGTTATCTAAACGTTTCACACCGGTGTAGTCTTAATTGCCAAGAATGCTTTGATTTTAAGTCTATCTTCTTTCCTCTTATTTTAAGTTTATTTATTTTAAATATTTCTTAACATTTTATTAATGAATCACACAACTTAGAAACTAACTCTGGCTAGAATAACAAAACTTGTGTTATCCACCTAATCTTAGCACAAATCATTTTAGCATCTGTGTAATAATTATTAAAACACCTGCATAGTTGGGCATGCAGACTAAGACGTCGAGGTTATTTAGTCTGGTTTAACTTTGATGGGGCGGTCAGGTTTCAAATCCCATACTGAGAAACAACTTTTTCTAAATAGTTTACTGCTACACTTATGCAAATGGGGCTACATTTCCTTTAATTCCATCAATCCGCCTTGATTCTAATTCTACACATTTGTATCACGATAACCTATATGAGTGGTAAGACGCTATGCAAACAATATGGCAAGTAAAAAAAAACACAACAGAGAGATTATTTTAGGCATTTTTAGTGAATGAAACAAGAGTCTCCAAGACCTAAAGTCACACTCGCTAACCCCTTGGTCAAACAGACAGTGTCTGGTCTAGTAGAACAAAGAGGGGGATTATGTTGTGTGTAGACAGTTATCAAGTGATCTGCTCCAACACAACTGCAACCAGCATCACATTGCCATTCATAAGCGACTGGTCTTTCATTCATGACTTCACAACCAGATGAGTTTTTTTGTTGTTTTAGTTTAGTTGGGATGAAAAAAAAAAGAGATAGATATGAAAGTTTGTAGCTAATAAAGCTCACCAAAATATATATTTACAGAAAATTAATAAAGTATGTCGAAAAATGTATATAATTGTTAAATGAATTAATAATTAGATTAAATATTGAAGTATAAATATATACATACATACCTAAGCACGCTATTCCCTTATATAATAATTTAACTATGCCAGCTTAACACCTATCTGTACTATGATGACTGGCTTAACACTTGTGGGGGCCGTAATAATTTATTCATGCTGGCTTAACACCTGTCTGGACTATAGGAATTTAGCTATGCCAATAAGATAGGGATGATGCTTTTAGAATATAAAGGAAATGTACGGTACATGCATTTTTGTGGAGAAAACCATTTAAGGAAAACTACTCTCATTACAGCTGGCTGGTAATCAAACCCCGACCTCTCCCATCAATGGCAAGCCTGACTTGGTTTGACACTAACCTATATAAGTAATAGTACTCGGCTATTATAAACAGCAACTATACACATCCAAATCTGGGAAAAAAGGAAATAAACTTTGTATATTTTGGGCTCCAATTTAGAACAACAAAATGGCTAACGCGCTAGTCGTGTTGAGCTCGACCGCCGATGACGGGGAGATCTAGGTTCGAATCTCGGTCGGGTGAACTGGGGGTGGTTTTTCCTAGATGGTTTTCCACTCTCCCTCCATGCAAATGCGGGTTCACTTCCTCTAATTCACACTTCCCATTTCCTACTCCATTAGCGTAATTAGTACTTAAAGCGTATAACCCGAACGGGTAGTAAGACGCGGTGCTAAATATTATATTATTATTATTATTATTAGAACAACAACAAAAGAACTAAAGAGTGAATAAAGTAGTGTAGAGCCTAAATAAACAACAACCAAAAAAAGTCAAGAACAAGATTTTATTTCTATCAAAATTAAGAAACAAACTAATGTAAACAAAAGTTTCAATAAAAGTTGCTGTCTTTACAACTAAAGGCAAGAAAGCATAAGCTACTTACCAAGGATTTGATGGGGCCACAGTACAGAATGTCTTCATCAAACTCTTTCAGAGATTCCTTGGAGGGCTGGGTTTGCACATGGTTTGAGAAGGCAGATTTCTAGGGTCATGCAAAAACAAAACAAACACGGGTACAGGCAAATCTTACAGCGCATGCAACACACACACCATTGTACGAGACCTGCATCCCTGCTCGTTATTCGCGGCTGCACTGTGTTCTTGTATTAAAGTATAAATACAAAACGCTATAAGGTTGAAACTCTTTAGACCAGCATGTTTTTAACCTACCACCATTAGTTAGGGGGAGGGGGGGACCAGGATGCTTATATTAGCTGTACAAAGGCATCAAAGTTGTTTTACACCCGCAGCCAAGTGTTTTGATTACACATTCTTGTTTTGGCTTGTATTCTGGCTGTATTTCAGCCCTTAATTATGTATTTGAAGAGGCAAAGCGTTGAACCCATTACTAGCCATCATAGACCATACAATTATGCTATCTGCCCGATTAAAAATAGCCTAACTCACAATTTGTTAATCAAATAAGTGGCTGAGGGTTCACACGCAACAGAGGGACTTGCTTTAACATCTCGGGACTCACTAGTTATGAAATTATCTGTATTTGGGAAGTGTCGGTGCTTTTATAAACGTTGCGTGGTAGGTACACGCAGTATCTGAAACTTGTATGGGTTATATATCGGGTGCACCCTGCTTGAAATCGAGCAAAAGATACCCGTGGGGAGTAGTTGTGGCGTCCCTGTTAGCTTCCTGTAGAACAAGAGGGAAACATAACTTATGGAGGGTACATGAAGCAAATATTTTTATGACATACTTTGGTGAAAAGATCGGACGGCAACTTGGTTGACTTCACGCATCAGATCATCTAAGATAATCAGCTACGGCGAGTTATTACAGTCATCATCCTTTTGCGGTAGGCCCTTGCGGAATATTACAGTGGGCCCTGGTACGTTTTGTTCGAATACCGGTTGCCGTAAGGCATAATACTAGATTATTTTCAAATTTAATGTCACACCTTGTGTATAAGTGATGGGTGAATTCAGCAACAAAATGTGACCGATGGCCGAAAATGGATGTTTCAATTTGCTCATAATGTAAATTAGATCAATTGACAGTAAAAAAGTTTCTGCAGGCAATATGGTGACCTAATGAGACATCGGTCTAGAAGGCTACTTACAATTAGTGCCAGTCCCTCAGTCAACAGTGTGTGATAACACAGCGGTAGCTGTAATAACGATAATGGTAACAAGGGGAGCCACACCCTGAATACCTGGCTGCTAATCTCGTGTATCTCACTACAAGTGACAGATAATATATCCTGTCTGAGTAAATGTACACATGGTTCCAATACATGACAGACCTACACATCCCTACTAGGTATGGCAGCCAACAGGGCCGGATTAAGGAAGGGGGACCACAGGACCCCGCCCTAAAAGGAGACCCCTAGAAAATCATGTGCATTTTTTTTATTACAATCACGTTATTTAAAATGTTAGAAATGATTGATTTGATAAAATAGTTTTTTGAAAATGCAGCAAAGAGATACCCGCTTCAATTGGTCGCATGGTCTAAGGCGCTACTCTGGCAGTAGTGACTAGACTGCCGATGACGTGGATATCGGGGTTTGAATCTAGGTCGGGTGTACTGAAGGTGGTTTTCCACTCTCCCTCCACGCAAATTTGGGTATACTTTCTCTAAATGTAGCCTTCCTAATCCTTAAAACCATTAGAATAATTAATATGCATGTGTATAACCCGAACGAGCAGTAAAACATTGTGTTTAAAAAAACACCCAGGGAGTCAAATCGGGACCGGGGTATATTTATTTTCTAAGAGGGTCTAAACAGTGCCAATTGTAGCAATCGTCAAACAATTCAGATTCTTGAGGAGTGAGTGGTGTCGTATTGTGTAGTATTTCCTCATTTTATGGTTTAGACTAAAAGCACAAGAACATGAAGGTGTATTTAGTTTTGAGTGACAGAAAACATGTCCTAAGGGGTGGAATTATGGTAAATGAGAACCACCTCAGTTGTACGAGCAGTCTAATCTAAATATCAACAAATCCATTTAAATGTGTTGTTCTTAAAGAGTTAAAAATGTTAATGTGGTTGTTGATTAGTCTGTTTACATTGGTAGGAAAGAGGGGAAAGGGGCAGAGTGGAGGCAAAAAGGCGAGGGGGAGGGGGGGGGCGTGATGGTATGGCTACAGAACGTAGATCCTTACTTAACATTTAAAACAAATTGTTTAGGCACATTTTGAAAGTGCCTCCCGGCCTACGAATTCCTTGATCCAACCTTACAGCCACCCATAAACGTCTTCTCGAAAACCCAGCAGGGATTGTTAGTTCAATTCTCAACTGTTGTAGGTTGTATTTTATGTACTAATTACGCTAATGTGTTTAAGGATTAGAAAGGTTGAGTTTAGATTAAGTGTACCCGCATTTACGTGGAGGGTGTGGACAACCATTTAGGGAAGAGATCCTATACATCATATCGGGATTCGAGCCCTGATATCTCAGCCATCGATAGTCTATTGCGAGAGTCTTGAGCACTCGACCACGAAGAAAAGGGGTTTTGTTGGCATTATTTACGATCTTAATTGGGGGGCAGGAATAGGGGGAACGGGTCCACCACTATCAACCCTTGCTCTTCAATCGACAGACTTACCAGAACCTTGACGGAAACGTTGGAGAAGTCGTCATCCGGCGGCGCAGGGTCTGTACCCGGACTTGTCGGCGGTTCAGACTCCTCGACCTTCTGACTCGAGTGTTGGTCGAGGTCTCTAGTGTTATGTGTTAGTGGAGCACAGCCATTGGTCAGCTACAGCACAACAGAGGGGGTTAATTAACACAAGGTGAGAGGGTTACAAACTACAACACAAGGCACGAGACAGATAAATTAATCCGGTCTGATCGCCAGAGATGCAAACTTTTAATAATAATAATGATAATAAAACTGTAGAGTAACCCTTATCGGTGGACGCACAGACAGTGTGTCAAGCTCGTCTTATCTGGTGTATATCAGTCGCAGGGGAGGTCCATATCTAGAGTTCAGGCCGGAAATGGTACATTTCCTCAAAAATGTTACCTTTCTCAACCCTACCCACAAAAGGGTAACATGGGATTATTATTGATTCTGAGAAACATGCGTATCACTCAAGAAAAATCAGGTTTAGAACCCACGAACAACGGGTCCTGAGGCGAGCACTTGACCCAAAG